>CM038396.1:51710044-51810297 GCA_021498475.1 Saguinus midas | reverse complement strand
TCTCACCATTCCTATTCAACATAGTACTGGAAGTTCTAGCCAGAGCAATCAGGCAAGAAAAAGAAATAAAGGGTATTCAAATAGGAAAGTTGGAAGCCACAATGTCTCTATTTACAGACGACATGATAGTATACCTAGAAGACCCCATCACTTCAGCCCAAAAGCTCCTGAAACTGATAAGCAAATTCAGCAATGTCTCAGGATATAAAATCAATGTGCAAAATTCACAAGCCTTCCTATACACCAATAACAGACTTAAAGAGAACCAAATCAAGAACGAACTGCCATTCACAATTGCTACAAACAAAATAAAATACCTAGGAATACAACTCCCAAGGAATGTAAGGGACCTCTTTAAGGAAAACTACAAACCACTGCTCAACGAAATAAGAGAGGACACAAACAGATGGAGAAACATTCCATGTTTGTGGTTAGGAAGAATCAATATCGTGAAAATGGCTATACTGCCCAAAGTACTTTACACAATCAATGCTATCCCCATCAAATTACCATTGAATTTCTTCACAGAACGGAAAAAACCACCAAGAATTTCATATGGAACCAGAAAAGAGCCCGCATAGCCAAGACAATTCTAAGCAAAAAGAACACAGCGGGAGGCATCACGCTACCAGACTTCAAACTATACTACAAGGCTACAGTAATCAAAACAGCATGGTACTGGTACCAAAACAGAGATATAGACGAATGGAACAGAACAGCAGCATCGGAGGCAACACAACATATCTACAACCATATTATCTTTGATAAACCAGACAAAAACAAGCAATGGGGAAAGAATTCCCTGTTTAATAAATTGTGTTGGGAAAACTGGCTAGCCCTGTGTTGAAAGCAGAAACTAGACCCCTTCCTGACACCTTACACTAAAATTAACTTCAGATGGATTAAAGACTTAAACGTAAGACCGGAAACCATAAAACACCTAGAAGAAAATCTAGGCAAAACCATTCAGGACATAGGAGTAGGCAAGGACTTCATGAACAACACACCAAAAGCATCGGCAACAAAAGCCAAAATAGACAAATGGGACCTAATCAAACTTCACAGCTTCTGCATGGCAAAAGAAACAGTCACTAGAGTGAATCGGCAACCATCAGAATGGAAAAAATCTTTGCAGTTTACACATCTGACAAAGGGCTGATATCCAGAATTTACAAAGAACTCAAACAGATTTACAGGAAAAGATAAACCAGCCCATTCAAAAATGGGCAAAGGATATGAACAGACACTTTACAAAAGAAGACATACATGAAGCCAACAAACACATGAAAAAGTGCTCATCATTACTGGTCATTAGAGAGATGCAAATCAAAACCACATTGAGATACCATCTCACACCAGTTAGAATGGCGATCATTAAAAAATCTGGAGACAGCAGATGCTGGAGAGGATGTGGAGAAATAGGAACACTCTTACACTGTTGGTGGAAGTGTAAATTAATTCAACCATTGTGGAAGACAGTGTGGCGATTCCTCAGGGACCTAGAAATAGAAATTCCATTAGACCCAGCAATCCCACTTTTGGGTATATATCCAAAGAACTACAAGTCGTTCTCCTATAAGGACACATGCACACGAATGTTCATTGCAGCACTGTTTACAAAAGCAAAGAACTGGAACAAACCCAAAAGCCCAAGGATGATAGACTGGACTGGGAAAATGTGGCACATATACACCATGGAATATTATGCAGCAATCGGGGATTCAGGCAAGATGGCATCATAGAGGCGACTCAGGATTGCAGCTCTCGGTGAAGGCGCAGAGGGTGAGTCCTAGCCGCATTCTCGGATGAACCTTTTATGCCCACAGAGTGTTGAATGTCCGAGGTGTGGGAGAGACACTGGACTCTAGTGCAGCCGACGCAGCCTGCTCCCGCTGCCTCTTCGGCCAGCGCCGCAGCGGGACCCGGCGCGGAACTCACTGGTCTGGGTGCCCTGTTAAACCGGCAATCTGAGATTTGGAAGGGCAGATTGGCATGTCCATCTGATTGAACGGGACTTGAACAATGAGCCAGACCAGGAGTTTCCTGGGAAGCGTGATCTGAGCCAGGGTAGTGGGAAGTGGCACCGGAGATCACAAGGATCCCAGTGCCCTATCGGCAGGCTCCTGGGGCGCCAGTGAGAGAGTCGACCTTTCAGCTTGGGGAGAGGAAGAGAGAGAGAGAGAGAACGGACTCTGAGGCAGGGAGCTGGGTGATCGGGCTCGGCGGGTCCCATGCTCACAGGGACAAGCAGGGCGGCGACTGGAGGGGCTTGGGGCTGAGAGTTTTGCTGCCGGCATCTAGGACGGTGCAGCCCGGTGAGGGAGGGGCGTCCACCATCGCTGATGCAGTGCACCCCCGCTAAAGTACCGCCCAGGTCTGACGCAGCCTGCCGTTGCCGAGGCAACCTGCCATAACAGACAGACTCCCCCAGGCAGCAACAGGGCAGACCCGCGCTAGCAGGTCAGAGCCCTGGCAGGCAAATAGTGAATAGACTGCCGCCTAGTGGGGTAGGACAGTGCAACAGATACTCATAAAGCCCCAACTCCCTGAGACAGAGCATCAAAGGGTGAAAAAAAGGGTGGTGTTTCATGAGTTCTATTGCGGCAGACATAAACAACCACCCAACAACCCTGAATGAACAACGGAGCTCACATCTCAGCACTGGAGATCCTATAAAGCACAGACTGTCTCCTCAAGCAGCTCCTGACCCCTGTATATCCAAGGAGTCACCCCAGAAAAGGACTAATCAGACTGACATTTGGCTGGCATTATTCTGGAACAAGGGCAGCAGAAGAAGAAACTGGTATCATCCCTCATTGTGCTGCAGCTGCTGCAGGTATACCCCAGACAAGCAGGGCCTGGAGTGGACCTCAGCACTCATACAGCAGAGAGGATAGACCATTAGAGGGAAAACTAATTAACAGAAATACTTCATCATCAACAATCTCAGTGTCCACACAGAGACCCAATTGAAAAATCAGCAACTACTAAGACGACAGGCGGACAAATCCATAAAGATGGGAAGAAACCAGCGCCAAAAGGGAAAAAAACACCCGAAACCAAAACACCTCACCTCCAAAAAAGGACCAAAACTCCTCACCAGCAAGGGAACAAAGCTGGACGGAGAATGAATGTGATGAAATGACGGAATCAGACTTCAGAAAGTGGATAATGAGAAACTTCAGTGAGCTAAAGGAACATGTTCTAAACCAGTGCAAAGAAACTAAGAACCTTGAAAAAAGATTTGAAAAAACATTCGAGGAATTGATAACAAAATGGACAACGTAGAGAGGAATATGAATGAATTGAAGGAGCTGAAAAACACAACACGAGAACTTCGCGAAGGATGCACAAGTTTCAACAGCCGAATTGACCAAGCAGAAGAAAGAATATCAGAAGTTGAAGATCAACTCAATGAAATAAAACGAGAAACCAAGATTGAAGAAAAAAGCACAAAAAGGAATGAACAAAATATCCAAGAAATATGGGACTATGTGAAGAGACCCAACCTACGTTTGATAGGTGTACCAGAATGTGACGAAGAGAATGAATCCAAGCTGGAAAACACTCTTCAGGATATTATCCAGGAAAATTTCCCCAACCTAGCAAGACATGTCAATACTCAACTCCAGGAAATACAGAGAACACCACAAAGATACTCTGCAAGAAGAGCAACCCCAAGGCACATAATCGTCAGATTCACCAGGGTTGAAACGAAAAAGAAAATAATAAGGGCAGCCAGAGAGACAGGTCAGGTCACCCACAAAGGGAAGCCCATCAGACTCACAGCAGATCTCTCGGCAGAGACTCTACAAGCCAGAAGAGAGTGGGGGCCAATATTCAAAATCCTTAAAGAAAAGAACTTTCAACCCAGAATTTCATATCCAGCCAAACTGAGCTTCATAAGTGAAGGAAAAATAAAATTTTTCACGAACAAGCAAGTACTCAGAGATTTTGTCACCACTAGGCCTGCTTTACAAGAGCTCCTGAAAGAGGCACTACACATAGAAAGAAACAACCAGTTCCAGCCATCCTAAAAGCATACCAAATGCTAAAGGCCATCAACAAAATGAAGAATGTACATGAACCAATGGGCAAAACAGCCAGCTAACATCAAGATGGCAGTATCAAATTCACACATAACAATATTAACCCTGAATGTAAATGGGCTAAATGCACCAATCAAAAGACACAGACTGGCAAATTGGATAAAAAACCAAAACCCATCTGTGTGCTGTATCCAGGAAACCCACCTCACATGCAAAGATACACAAAGGCTCAAAATAAAAGAATGGAGGAAGATTTACCAAGCAAATGGAGAGCAAAAAAAAGCAGGAGTTGCAATTCTCATCTCTGATACAATAGATTTTAAAGCAACAAAGATCAAAAGGGACAGAGAAGGTCATTACATAATGGTAAAAGGATCAATAAAACAAGAAGAGATAACGATTCTAAATATATATGGACCCAATGTAAAAAGCACCCAGATATATAAGGCAAGTTCTTAATGATTTACAAAGAGACTTAGACTCCCACACAATAATAGTGGGAGACTTTAACACTCCACTGTCAATAGCAGACAGATCAACCAGACAGAAAATTAACAAGGATATCCAGGACTTGAACTCAGATTTGGAACAAGCAAACCTGATAGACATTTACAGAACTCTCCACCCCAAATCCACAGAATATACATTCTTCTCAGCACCACATCACACCTACTCCAAAATTGACCACATAATTGGAAGTAAAGCACTCCTCAGCAAATGCAAAACAACCGAAATCATAACAAACAGTCTCTCAGACCATAGTGCAATCAAGTTGGAACTCAGAATTCAGAAAATAACTCAGAACCGCACAGCTTCATGGAAACTGAACAACTGGCTCTTGAATGTTGATTGGATAAACAATGAAATGAAGGCAGAAATAAAGTTCTTTGAAACCAACGAGAATGAAGACACAACGTACCAGAATCTCTGGGACACATTTAAAGCAGTCTGTAGAGGAAATTTTATAGCAATAAGTGCCCACATGAGAAGAGTGGAGAGATCCAAAATTGACACCCTATCATCAAAATTGAAAGAGCTAGAGGAGCAAGATCAAAAAAGCTCAAAACCTAGCCGAAGACAAGAAATAACTAAGATCAGAGCAGAATTGAAGGAGATAGAGACAAGAAAAACCCTTCAAAAAATCAATAAATCTAAGAGCTGGTTTCTCGAAAAGATCAACAAAATAGACCACTAGCCATACTGATAAAAAAGAAAAGAGAGAACAACCAAATAGATGCAATAAAAAACGATAAAGGGGAAATCACCACAGATTCCACAGAAATACAAACCATCATCAGAGAATACTACAAACAACTCTAAGCACATAAACTAGTAAATTAGGAAGAAATTGATAAATTCCTGGACGCCTGTGTCCTCCCAAGCCTAAACCAGGAGGAAGCCAAAACTATGAATAGACCAATAACAAGGTCTGAAGTTGAGGCAGCAATTAAGAGCCTACCACACAAAAAAAGCCCAGGTCCAGATGGGTTCACAGCTGAATTCTACCAGACACACAAAGAGGATCTGGTACCATTCCTTCTGAAACTATTCCTAATAATTCAAAAAGAGGGAACCCTTCCCAAATTATTTTATGAGACCAACATCATCCTGATACCAAAACCTGGCAGAGACTCAACAAGAAAAGAAAACTTCAGGCCAATATCCATGATGAACATAGATGCAAATATCTTCAATAAAATACTGGCAAACCGATTGCAACAGCACATTAAAAAACTTATCCATCATGATCAAGTAGGATTCATCCCGGGGATGCAAGGCTGGTTCAACATACGCAAGTCTATAAATGTAATTCACCACATAAACAGAAGCAAAAACAAAAATCACATGATTATCTCAATTGACGCAGAGAAGGCATTTGACAAAATTCAACAGCCCTTTATGCTAAAAACCCTCCATAAACTTGGTATTGATGGAACATATCTCAAAGTCATAAAAGCTATTTACGACAAACCAACAGCCAATATCATACTGAATGGGCAAAAACTGGAAGCATTCCCATTGAAATCCGGCACTAGACAAGGATGCCCTCTCTCACCACTTCTATTCAACATAGTACTGGAAGTTTTAGCCAGAGCAATCAGGCAAGAAAAAAAAATAAAGCGTATTCAAATAGGAAAGGTGAAAGCCAAATTGTCTCTATTTACAGACGACATGATAGTATACCTAGAAGACCCCATCACCTCAGCCCAAAAGCTCCTGCAACTGATAAGCAACTTCAGCAAAGTCTCAGGATATAAAATCAATGTGCAAAAATCACAAGCATTCCTATACACCAATAACAGACTTAAAGAGAACCAAATCAAGAACGAAATGCCATTCATAATTGCTACAAAGAAAATAAAATACCTAGGAATACAACTCACTAGGAACGTAAGGGACCTCTTTAAGGAAAACTACAAACAACTGCTCAACGAAATAAGAGAGGACACAAACAGATGGAGAAACATTCCATGCTCGTGGTTAGGAAGAATCAATACAGTGTAAATGGCTATACTGCCCAAAGTAATTTACACAATCAATGCTATCCCCATCAAACTACCATTGAATTTCTTCACAGACCTGGAAAAAACCACCATGAATTTCATATGGAACCAAAAAACAGCCCGCATAGCCAAGTCAATTCTAAGCAAAAAGAACACAGCGGGAGGCATCACGCTACCAGACTTCAAACTATACTACAAGGCTACAGTAATCAAAACAGCATGGTACTGGTACCAAAACAGAGATATAGACCAATGGAACAGAACAGAAGCATCGGAGGCAACACAAAATATCTACAACCATATTATGTTTGATAAACCAGACAAAAACAGGCAATGGGGAAAGGATTCCCTATTTAATAAATGGCGTTGGGAAAACTGGCTAGCCATGTGCAGAAAGCAGAAACTGGACTCCTTCCTGACACCTTACACTAAAATTAACTCCAGATGGATTAAAAACTTAAACGTAAGACCTGACACCATAAAAACCCTAGACGAAAATCTAGGCAAAACCATTCAGGTCATAGGAGTAGGCAAGGACTTCATGACCAAAACACCAAAAGCATTGGCAACAAAAGCCAAAATAGACAAATGGGACCTAATCAAACTCCACAGCTTCTGCACGGCAAAAGAGACAGTCACTAGTGTGGATCGGCAACCATCAGAATGGGAAAAAATCTTTGCAGTTTACACATCTGACAAAGGGCTGATATCCAGAATTTACAAAGAACTCAAACAGATTTACAGGAAAAAAACAAACAAGCCCATTCAAAAATGGGCAAATGATATGAACAGAAACTTTACAAAAGAAGACATACATGAGGCCAACAAACATATGAAAAAGTTCTCATCATTATTGGTCATTAGAGAGATGAAAATCAAAACCACATTTAGATACCATCTCACACCAGTTAGAATGGCGATCATTAAAAATCTGGAGACAGCAGATGCTGGAGAGGATGTGGAGAAATAGGAACACTCTTACACTGTTGGTGGGAGTGTAAATTAGTTCAACCATTGTGGAAGACAGTGTGGCGATTCCTCAGGGACCTAAAAATAGAAAATCCATTTGACCCAGCAATCCCATTACTGGGTATCTATCCAAAGGACTATAAATCGTTCTACTATAAGGACACATGCACACGAATGTTCATTGCACCACTGTTTACAATAGCAAGGACCTGGAACCAACCCAGATGCCCAACGATGATAGACTGGACTGGGAAAATGTGGCACATATACACCATGGAATATTATGCAGCAATCAAAAATGATGAGTTTGTGTCCTTTGTAGGGACATGGATGAATCTGGAGAACATCATTCTCAGCAAACTGACACAAGAACAGAAAAAGAAATACTGCATATACTCACTCATAGGTGGGTGAGAAAAATGAGAACACATGGACACAGAGAGGCAGTCTACTATACACTGGGGACTGTTGGGGGGAATGGGGGAGGGACAGCAGGGGTGCTGGGGGGGATGGCCTGGGGATGAATACCAAGTGTGGGTGAAGGGGAGGAAGGCAGCAAAGCACACTGCCATGTGTGTACCTATGCAACTATCTTGCACGTTCTGCACATGTACCCCCAAACCTATAATGCATTAAAAATTAAAATAATAATAATAATAATAATGCAAAAAAGAATAATGCAGCAATCAAAAATGATGAGTTTGTGTCCTTTGTAAGGACATGAATGAATCTGGAGAATATCATTCTCAGCAAACTGACACAAGAACAGATAAAGAAATACCGCATATTCTCAATCGTAGGTGGGTGAGAAAAATGAGAACACATGGACACAGAGAGGCGGTCTACTATACACTGGGGTCTATTGGGGGGAATGGGGGAGGGACAGCGGTGGGGGCTGGGGAGGGATAGCCTGGGGATGAATGCCACGTGTGGGTGAAGAGGCGGAAGGCAGCAAAACACACTGCCATATGTGTACCTATGCAACTGTTTTGCACGTTCTACCCATGTACCCTAAAACCTATAATGCAATAAAAATTAAAAAAAATAGGCGCCAGGCTATTACCCAGGTGTGTATTATTCAGGAAGGCACTGAATTTGTGGCTATCTTAAACAGCGTCCTGATTACTCCATAGAAGATTAATATTCACTGAAACATTCAGTGATAGACCATATAAAATAGACACCTGACTATTGCTCCATTGTAAATTATTCAATAAGGTGCTAAGTGCGTGGTAGTATCAAATAGAATCCTTAGGATTCCTCAGGTGTATATCACTCAGTGAGGCCCATAATGAGTGGACATATAAAAAATGCTCGATTAATACCCTCATGTGCCTTATTCACTGAGGCTCTAAATGAGTGGCTACATGAAGTAGACACTTATATCTTCCTTTGTTGTGTATTATTGAAGGAGTCTCTCACTAAGTGGGCATAAAAAAGAGACTCAGGTGTATTGCTCAGGTGTTCATTACGTAAAGAGACTTTGAATGTGTAGCCATTTTAAGTAGACCCTTGACCATTTATGAGGGGAGTATTCTTCACAGAGGCCCTCAATGAGTGGCCATGTGAAAGAGATTCCTGACTTATCAGATACACATATTATTCACCAAAACACTGAAAGAGTGGCCTTATGAAATAGAACCAACTTTACTCAACAGGTGTGTGTTATAGTTTGATTCTCCAAACTAATCACCATGTGGAACAGACTAGTGATTTTTCTTCACATGTGCAGTATTCGAAAAGGCTTTGATTTTGCGGCCTTATAAAATAGACTACTGTCTATTCCACACGTGTGCATTATTTCCTGATTCTGTAAATTAAAGGCTACATAAAGTAGACTCCTAACACTTCCCCCGGTGTGCATTACTCAGTGAGGCTCTTTTTGTTTAACCATATGAAACAGGATGCTGTCTATATCAAATATTTGTATTATTCAGTGAATCTATGAATGAGTATTTATATGAAATACACTGCTATGTATTTTACATTTTTGCATTTTTCACTGGGGTTACAACTCAGTGGCATTATAAAATGGAATCCTGACTAATCCACACGTGAATATTATCCATTCAGGCTATGCATGAGTGTCCTAGGAAAATAGCTTCCTGGCTCCTCCACAGGTGTACATCATTTTTCCAGGCTCTGAATTTATGTCCATCGAAAATAGACTCCAGGGGTCAAAGTGGCTCCGGCCGGATGTCGTGGCGCTTGCGAAGGTGAGGCCAAGAGTTCAAGTCCAACCAACCTCAGCAACCTTACAAGCTCTCATTGATTGGCAAAAAAAAAAAAAAAAGAAAAAGAAAATAGACTCCAAATTATTCCCCAGGTGTGTATTATTCATTGAGATTCAGAATATGATTCCATGTCCATTAGATTCCTTACTATATCAAGTGTTTGTCTCATTCACTGAAGCTCTGAATATGTGTCTACATGAAACAGACTCCGGACTACACAAAATTATTCAGTGACACTTAAAATTAGAGACCACATGAATAAGTCTCCTGACTATTCCACAGGTGTTCATTATTTAGGGAGACTCTGAATGAGGGTATAAGGTACATCCTGACTATTTTTCCAGGTGTGTACATTAGTGAGGCTCTAAAGGTGTGGCCATAGTAAAGAGACTTCTGCCTATTCCGCAGGTTTGCATTATTTAGTGATTCTCTGAATGAGTGTCTATATAAAATAGACTGCTGAGTACTTTACATCTGTGCATTTTTCACTGAGGTTACGAGTTAGTGGCCATTTAAATAGGAATCCGGACTAATCCACACCTGCATATTATCCACTGAGGCTATGAATGAGTGTCCTAATAAAATAGACTCCTGGCTACTCCACAGGTGTACATTTTTTACCGAGGCTCTGAATGAATGTCCATCAAAAATAGACTCCAAATTATTCTCCAGGTGTGTATTATTCAGTGAGGCTCAGAAGATGTGGCCATATTAATTAGATTCCTTAGAACATAAAGGGCTTGTTTTATTCACTGTGTCTCTGAATATGTGTCTACATGATATAGACTCCTGACTACATCACATTATACAGTGACACTCAGAATTAGAAACCACATGAAAAAGTCTCCTGACTATTCCACAGGTGTGCATTATTTAGTGAGACTCTGAATGAAGGGATATATGTAAATCCTGACTATTTTCCCAGGTATGTACACTTACTGAGGCTATTAACGAGTGGCCATAGGAAAGAGTCTCCTGGCTATTCCACAGGTGTGCATTATTTGGTGAGACTCTGAAAGAGGGGATAATGTTAAATCCTGACTCTTTCCCCAGGTGTGTACACTTAGTGAGGATCTTAACGAGTGGCCATATGAAAGAGACTTCTGAATACTCCGCAGTTATGCATTATTTAGTGATTCTCTGAATGGGTGGCCATAAAAAATAGACTCCAGACTATATCACAAGCGTGTAATATTCAGTGAGGCTGTGAAAGAGGATCCATAAGAATCAGAATTCTAATTAATTTACATGTGCATTACTCACTGTTTGTCTGAATGAGTAGACATCCGTCATAGACTCCTCATTATTATAAATGTGTGCATTAATCAAACAGGTTCTGTTTGAGTGTCCTTACCAAATAGATTCCTGACACTGCCCCAGGTGTGTATTGCTCAGCGATACACAAAATTAGAGTTCATATGAAATAGACGCCAGGCTATTACCCAGGTGTGTATCATTCAGGAAGGCACTGAATTCGTAGCTATCTTAAACAGCCTCTTGATTACTCCATAGAAGTTTATCATTCACTGAAACTTTGAGTGATAGGCCATATAAAATAGACACTGACTATTGTTCCACTGTGAATTATTCAATAAGGTGCTAAATGCATGGTAGTATCAAATAGAATCCTTAGGATTCTTCAGGTGTATATCACTCAGTGAGGCACAAAATGAGTGGACATATAAAAAATGCTCGACTATTACCCTGGTGTGCATTATTCACTGAGGCTCTAAATGAGTGGCTACATGAAGTAGAATCTTAACTCTTCCCCAGGTGTGTATTGTTGAATGAGACTCTGACTAAGTAGGCATAAAAAAGAGACTCAGGTGTATTGCCCAAGTGTTCATTACCTACAGAGTCTCTGAATGTGTAGCCATTTAAAGTAGACACTTGTCTATTTTTGAGGGGAGGATTCTTCACAGAGGCCCTGAACGAGTGGCCATTTGAAAGAGATTTCTTACTTTACAGATATACATATTATTCACTAGAACACTGAAAGAGTGGCCTTCTGAAATTGAACTCATTTTACTCCACAGGTGTGCATAAGTTTTTGATTCACCAAACGAAATACCATATGAAACAGACAAGTGATTATTATTCACATGTGCAGTATTCGAAAAGGCTTTGATTTTGTGGCCATATAAATTAGACTCGTGTCTATTCCACACGTGTGCATAATTTCTTGATTCTGTAAATTAAAGGCTATATAAAGTAGACTCCCATCACTTACACTGGTGTGCATTACTCAATGAGGCTCTTTTTGTTTAACCATATGAAACAGGATGCTGTCTATCTCAAATATATGTATTATTCAGTGAATCTCTGAATGAGTGTCTATGTGAAATTGACTGCTAAGTGTTTTACATTTTTGCATTTTTCACTGAGTTTATGAGTCAGTGGCCATATAAAATGGAATCCTGACTAGTCCACACGTGCATATTATCCACTGAGGCTATGAATGATTGTCCTAATAAAATAGACTCCTGGCTACTTCACAGATGTACATCATTTTCCAAGGCTCTGAATATATGTCCATTGAAAATGGACTCAAAATTATTCCCCAGGTGTGCATTATTCAGTGAGGCTCAGAATATGTTTCCATATGAAATAGATTCCTTACTATATCAAGTGTCTGTCTTATTCACTGAAGCACTGAATATGTGTCTACATGAAATAGACTCGTGACTACACCACATTATTCAGTGACACTGCAAATTAGAGGCCACATGAAAAAGTCTCCTTGCTATTCCACAGGCATGCATTATGTAGTGAGACTCTGAATGAGGGAATAAAGGTAAATCTGGACTATTTCACTGCGTGTGTTCACATAGTGAGTCACTTAAGGAGTGGCCATAGGAAAGACACTTCTAACTATTCCACAGGTGTGCATTATTTAGTGATTCTCTGAAAGAGTGGCCTTTAAAAATAGACTCCAGACTATATCACAAGTGTGGAATATTAAGTGAGGCTGTGAAAGTGGGGCCATATGAAACAGACTTCTAATTACTCCACATGTGCATTATTCACAGATTGTCTGAAAGAGTAGCCGTATGACATAGACTCCTCATTATTATCCATGTGTGCATTAATTGAACAGGCTCTGTTTGTGTGTCCATACCAAATAGACTCCTGACACTGCCCCAGGTGTGTACTACTCAGCGATACACAAAATTAGAGTTCATATTGAATAGACTCCTGACTATCACACAGGTGCATATAATTAAGCAAGGCACTTAATTCGTGGCTATGTTAAACAGCGTCCTGATTACTCCATAGAAGTATACTATTCACTGAAACTTTGAATGATAAACCATATAAAATAGACACCTGACTATTGCTCCATTGTGAATTATTCAATAAGATTCAAAAGGAGTGATAGTATCAAATAGAATCCTTAGGATTCTTCAGGTGTGTATCACTCAGTGAGGCACAAAATGAGTGGCAACATAAAAAATGCTCGACTAGTACCCTGGTGTGCATTATTCACTAAGGCTGTAAATGAGTGGCTCCATGAAGTAGACTCTTAAATCTTCCCCATGTGTGTATTATTGAATGAGACTCTGACTAAGTGGGCGTAAAAAAGAGACTCAGGTGTATTGCCCAGGTGTTCATTATGTACAGAGACTTTGAATGTGTAGCCATTTGAAGTAGACCCTTGACTACTTTTCAGGACAGTATTCTTCACAGAGGCCCTGAATGAGGGGCCATGTCAAAGAGGTTCCTGACTTATCAGATATACATATTATTCACTAAAACGCTGAAAGAGTGGACTTATGCAACAGAACCCATTTTATTCAACAGGTATTCATTATTTTTTAATTCTCCAAACTAATCACCATATGAAACAGACCAGTGATTATTCCCCAAATGTGCAGTATTCAAAAAGTTTCTGTATGAGTGTCTATGTCAAATAGTCTTCTTACTCTGACACATGTGTGTATCATTCACGGAGCTGCTTAATTTGGGGCTACCTGAAATAGGGTCCTGACTACGCCACCGCTGTTTATTATGCACTGAAGCTCCGAATGACAGGCCATATGAAATAGACTCCTTACTATTGCCCCATTGTTCATTATTCGGTAATGCTGTGATTGAGTGTCCATATGACTTGGACACTGACTATTCCCAAGGTGTGTATTCTTCAGTGAGATTCGGAACAAGTGACCACATTACTTAAACGCGTGGCTCTATCCTCCTGACTATTTTTCAGTTCTACATTTTCCACTGAGTACCTGGGTGAAGAGTCATATCAAATAGTCTCCAGACTATTCCTTAGCTGTGCATTATTCGGTGAGTCTGTGACTAAGTGGCTATATATAGTATAATCCTGAGTATTTTCCAGATATATATGATTCCTCACTGAGTTTCTGAATAAGTGGCCATGTGAAATACACTTCTGACATTTTCATAGGTCTGTATTATCCTGTGAAGCTCTGAATGAGTGGCCATAATATAGAGCCTCCTGAATGCTTCGCAGGCGTACGTTTTTAAATTCAGATCTAAATGAGTGGCTATCCGGAATAGAATTTTAACTTTTACCAAGGTGTATGTTATTCAGTAAGGTTTTTAATATGTGGCTATAGGAAATAGAATTCTGACTACAATAGAGGTGTTTCTTTTTCAAGGAAGCTCTGAAATTGATGCCACATGTAATAGCATCCTGAGTATTACCCAGGTAATTATTATTCACTGAGGCTCTGAATCTTTGGCCATATGAAATTGTTTTCTGACTTTTTCACAGGCATGTATTATTGACTCTGACTCTAAATATTTGGGCATGTAAAATAGACAAGTGACTATTCCAAAGTTGTGTATGACTCACTCAGGCTTTGGTTTTGTGTCCATATAAAATAGTTTAGTGTCTATTTCACACGTGTGCATTATTCCCTGAGGCTGTAAATGAGAGGCTATATAAAGTAGACTCATAACACTTCCCTAGGTGTGCCTTACTAAGTGAGGCTTATTTTGTGTGACCATATGAAACAGGATGCTGCTATATTAAATATTGGTTTTATTTAGTGAATCTCTGAATGAGTGTCTATATGAAATAGACTGCTGAGTACTTTACATCTGTGCATTTTTCACTGAGGTTACAAGTCTGTGTCCATATAAATTGGAATCTGGACTAATCAACACGTGCATATTATCCACTGAGGCTATGAATGAGTGTCCTAATAAAATAGACTCCTGGCTACTCCACAGGTGTACATTATTTATCGAGGCCCTGAATGAATTTCCATCGGAAATAGACTCCAAATTATTTTCCAGATGTGTATTATTCAGTGAGGCTCAGAAGATGTGGCCATATTAATTAGATTCCTTAAAACATAAAGGACCTGTTTTATTCATTGTGGCTCTGAATATGGGTCTACATGAAATAGACTCCTGACTACACCACATTATTCAGTGACACTCAGAATTAGAGGCCACATTAAAAAGTCTCCTGACTATTCCACAGGTGTGCATTATTTAGTGAGACTCTGGATGAGGGGATAATGGTAAATCCTGACTATTTCTCCAGGTGTGTACACTTAGTGAGGTCCTTAACTAGTGGCCATAGGAAAAAGACTTCTGACTATTCCGCAGGTGTGTATTATTTAGTGATTCTCTAAATTGGTGGCCATAAAGAAAAGACTCCACACTATATCACAGGTCAGGTGTGGAATATTCAGTGAGGCTGTGAAAGAGGGTCCATAAGAATCAGACTTCTAATTACTCCACATGTGCATTATTCACTGTTTGTCTGAATTAGTAGCAGTATGACATAGACTCCTCATTATTATACATGTGTTCATTAATCAAACAGGTTCTGTTTGAGTGTCCATACAAAATAGATTCCTGACACTGCCCCAGGTGTGTATTACTCAAGGATACACAAAATTAGAGTTCATATAAAATAGACGCCAGCATATAACACAGGTGTGTATCATTCAGGAAGGCAATGAATTAGTGGCTATCTTAAACAGCGTCCTGATTACTCCATAGAAGTTTATTATTCACTGATACTTTGAGTGATAGACCATATAAAATAGACACCTGACTATTGCTCCATTGTAAATTATTCAATAAGGTGCTAAATGCGTGGTAGTATCAAATAGAATCCTAAGGATTCTTCTGGTGTATATTACTCAGTGAGGCACAAAATGAGTGGCCATATATGTGGAGAAATAGGAACACTCTTACACTGTTGGTGGGAGTGTAAATTAGTTCAACCATTATGGAAGACAGTGTGGCGATTCCTCAGGGACCTAGAAATAGAAATTTCATTTCACCCAGCAATCCCATTACTGGGTATCTATCCAAAGAACTATAAATCGTTCTACTATAAGGACACATGCACCCGAATATTCATTGCAGCACTGTTTACAATAGCAAAGACCTGGAACCAACCCAAATGCCCAACGATGATAGACTGGACTGGAAAAATGTGGCACATATACACCATGGAATATTATGCAGCAATCAAAAATGATGAGTTTGTGTCCTTTGTAAGGACATGGATAAATCTGGAGAACATCATTCTCAGCAAACTGACACAAGAACAGAAAAAGAAATACCGCATATACTCACTTATAGGTGGGTGAGAAAAATGAGAACACATGGACACAGAGAGGCGGTCTACTATACACTGGGGACTGTTGGGGGGAATGGGGGAGGGACAGCAGGGGGGACTGGGGGGGAGCGCCTGGGGATGAATACCAAGTGTGGGTGAAGGGGAGGAAAGCAGCAAAGCACACTGCCATGTGTGTACCTATGCAACTATCTTGCACGTTCTGCACATGTACCCCCAAACCTATAATGCAATAAATATTTTTTTAAAAAGGTCGTCTATTATCCTGGTGTGCATTATTCACTGAGGCTCTAAATGAGTGGCTAATTGAAGTAGCCTCTTAAATCTTCCTTTTTGTGTATTATTTAATGAGTCTCTGACTAAGTGGGCATCAAAAAGAGACTCAGGTGTATTTCCCAGGTGTCCATTACCTACAGTGCCTCTGAATTTGTTGCCATTTAAAGTAGACACTTGTCTATTTTTGAGGGGAGTATTCTTCACAGAGGCCCTGAACGAGTGGTTATGTGAAACAGATTCTTTACTTTTCAGATATACATATTATTCACTAAAACACTGAAAGAGTGGCCTTCTGAAATAGAACTTATTTTACTCCACAGTTGTGCATATGTTTTTGATTCACCAAACGAAACACCATATGAAACAGACAAGTGATTATTCTCCACATGTGCAGTATTCGGAAAGGCTTTGATTTTGCGGCCATATAAAATAGACTAGTGTGTATTCCATACGTGTGCATTATTTCCTTATTCTGTAAATTAAAGGCGATATAAAGTAGACTCCTAACACTTCCCCCGGTGTGCATTACTCAGTGAGGCTCTTTTTGTTCAACCATATGAAACAGGATGCTGTCTATCTCAAATATTTTTATTATTCAATGAATCTCTGAATGAGTGTCTATATGAAATAGACTACTAAGTATTAAACATTTTTGCATTTTTCAATGAGGTTACGAATCAGTGGCCATATAAAATGGAATCCTGACTAATCCACACGTGCATATTATCCACTGAGGCTATGAATTAGTGTCCTAATAAAATAGACTCCTGGCTACTCCAAAGGTGTACATCATTTTTCGAGGCTCTGAATATATGTCCATCGAAAATAGACTCCAAATTATTCCCCAGGTGTGTATTATACAGTGAGGCTCAGAATATGTTTCCATATCAGTTAGATTCCTTACTATGTCAGGGGCATGTCTTATTCACTGAATCTCTGAATATGTGTGTACATGAAATATACTCCTGACTACATCACATTATTCAGTGACACTACGAATTAGAGGCCAGATGGAAAAGTCTCCTGACTATTCCACAGGTGTGCATTATTTAGTGAGACTCTGAAAGAGGGAATAAAGATAAATCCTGACTATTTCCCCAGGTGTGTACACTTAGTGAGGCTCTTACCGAGTGGGCATAGGAAAGAGAATTCTGACTATTCTGCAGGTGTGCATTATTTAGTGATTCTCTGAATGAGTGTCCATAAAAAATAGACTCCAGACTATATCACAAGTGTGTAATATTCAGTGAGGGTGTGAAAGAGGGGCCATATATAACTGACTTCTAATTACTCCACATGTGCATCATTCACTGTTTGTCTGAATGGGTAGCTGTATGACATAGAATCCTCATTATTTTACATGTGCGCAGTAATCCAACAAGTTCTGTTTGAGTGTCCATACCAAATAGACTCCTGACACTGCCCCAGGTGTGTATTACTCAGCGATACACAAAATTAGAGGTCATATGAAATAGACTCCTTACTATCGCCCAGGTGTGTATCATTCAGGAAGGCACTTCATTAGTGGCTTTCTTAAACTGCGTCCTGATTACTCAATAGAATTTCAATATTCACTGAAACTGTGAATGATAGACCATATAAAATAGACACCTGACTATTGCTCCATTGTGAATCATTCAATATGTTTCCAAATGAGTGGTAGGATCAAATAGAATCCTTAGGATTCTTCAGGTGTATATCACTCAGTGAGGCACAAAATGAGTGGCCATATCAAAAATGCTCGACTATTACCCTGGTGTGCATTATTCATTGAGGCTCTAAATGAGTGGCAACATGACGTAGACTCTTACATCTTCCCCATGTGTGTATTATTGAATGAGACTCTGACTAAATGATCATAAAAAAGAGACTCAGATGTATTGCCCAGGTGTTCATTACTTACAGAGACTTTGAATGTGCAGGCATTTGAAGTAGATCCTTGACTGTTTCTGAGGCTACTACTATTCACACAGGCACAGAACGAGTGGCCATTTGAATGAGATTCCTGACTTATCAGATATACATATTATTCACTAAAGCATTGAAAGAGTGGCCTTATGAAATAGAACCCATTTTACTCAACAGGTGTGCGTTATTTTTTGATTCTCCAAATGTATCACCATATGAAACAGACTTTTGTTTATTCACCACATGTGCAGTATTCGAAAAGTTTCTGTATGACTGTCTATATCAAATAGTCTCCTGACTCTCACACATGTGTGTATCATTCATGGAGCTGTTTCACTTAGGCCTACGTTAAATAGGGTCCTGACTATTCCACAGCTCTTTATTAGGCACTGAAGCACTGAATGAGAGGCGATATGAAATAGACTCCTTACTATTGCCCCTTTGTGCATTATCCTGTAATGCTGTGATTCAGTGGCCATATGACTTGGACTCTTACTATACCAAAGTGTGTATTCTTCAGTGAGATTCTGAACGAGTGACCACATAATATAAATTTCTGACCCTATCATCTTGACTATTTTTCTGTTCTGCATTGTCCACTGAGTCGCTGGGTGTAGGGTCATTTCAAATAGTCTTTAGACTCTTCCTTATGTGTGCATTATTCAGTGAGTCTCTGAATAAGTGTCTATATATAATATAATCCTGAGTATTTTTCAGATGTATATGATTCTTCACTGAGGTTCTGAATAAGTGGCTCTGTGAAATACACTCCTGAAATTTTTATAGGTCTGTATAATTCTGTGAAGCTCTGAATGAGTGGCCATAAAATAGACACTCTTGAATACTCCTCAGGTGTGCGTTTTTACATTCGGTTCCAAATGAGTGGCTATACGAAATAGAATCCGGACTATTTCCAAGGTGTATGTTATTTAGTTAGGCTCTGAATATGTAGCTTTATGAAATAGAATTCTGACTACAATACAGGTGTTTATTATTCAATGAAGTTCTGAAATTGATGCCACATGTAATAGCGTCCTGAATATTTCTGAAGTATGTATTATTCACTGAGGATCTGAAACTTTGGCCATATGAACTTGTTTTCTGACTATTCCACAGGCGTGTATTATTTACTCTGACTCTAAATATTTGGGCATATGGAATAGACTAGTGACTATTCCAAAGTTGTGTATTACTCACTCAGGCTTTGATTTTGTGGCCATATAAAATAGACTAGTGTCTATTCCACACGTGTGCACTATTCCCTAACGCTGTAAATGAGAGGCTATATAAAGTTGAATTTTATCACTTCCCCAGGTGTGCATTACTCAGTGAGGCTCTTTTTTTGTGACTGTATGAAACAGGATGCTTTCTATCTTAAATATTTGTTTTCTTCACTGAATCTCTGAATGAATGTTTATATGAAATAGACTGCTGAGTATGTTACATTTGTGCATTTTTCATTGAGGTTACGAGTCAGTGGCCATATAAAATGGAATCCTGACTAATCCACAGGTGCATATTATTCACTGATGCTATGAATGAGTGTCCTAATAAAATAGACTCCTGGCTACTCCACAGGTGTACATTATTTACCGAGGCTCTGAATGCATGTCCATCGAAAATAGACTCAAAATTATTCTCCAGGTGTGTCTTATACAGTGAGGCTCAGAAGATATGGCCATATTAATTAGATTCCTTACTATATCAAGGGCTTGTCTTATTCACTGAGGCTCTGACTATGTGTCCAGATGAAATAGACTCCTGACTACACAACATTATTCAGTGACCCTCCGAATTAGAGGCCACATAAAAACGTCTCCTGACTATTCCACAGGTGTGCCTTATTTAGTCAGAATGTCAATAAGGGGATAAAGGTAAATCCTGACTATTTCCCCAGGTGTGTACACTTAGTGAGGCTCTTAACGAGTGCACATAGGAAAGAGACATCTGAGTTTTCAGCAGGTGTGCATTATTTAGTGATTCTTTGAATGAGTGTCCATAAAAAATAGACTCCAGACTATATCACAAGTGTGTAATATTCAGTGAGGCTGTGAAGGATCCTCTGTATACCCCCTTTCTCCTGTGTGTGAAACCTCTCTCCTATTTGTATCCTCCTCTATCCTGTGTATATCACCACTCTTCTGTGTATATCCCCCTCTCTCATGTGTGTATTCTTCTGTCTCCTGTGTGTTTCCTGCTCTTTTTTGTATGTAAAATCCCCTATCCTGTGTGTATTCTCCTCTCTCCTGTGTGTATCCCCCTCTTCTGTGTGTATCTTTTTCTCTACTGTGTGTATCCTCCTCTCTTCTGTGTGTATCCTCCTCCCTCTTGAGTGTATCCCTCCTCTCTCGTGTGTGTATCCCCCCACTCTCCTATGTGTATCCCCGCTGTTTCCTGTGTGTATCCCCCTCTCTCATGTGTGTATCCACCTCTCTCTTGTGTGTATCCCCCCTCTCGTGTGTGTATCCTCCTCTCTCCTCTGTGTATTCTCCTCTCTCCTGTGTGTATCTTCCTCTCTCCTGCGTGTATCCCCCACGTCCTGTGTGTATCCTTCTCTCTCCTGTGTGTATCCTCCTTTTTCCTGTGTGTATTTCCCTTTCTCCTGTGTGCATCTTCTTCGCTCCTGTGTGTATTTCCCTCTTTTGTGTGTATCACTTTCACCTTTGTGTATTTCCCTCTCTCCTCTCTGTGCCCCCTTTTCTGTGTGTACACCCCTCTCTCCTGTGTGTATCCTTCTCTCACCTGTGTGTATCCCTTGCTCCTGTGTGTATCCTCCTCTCTTTTGTGGTATTCTTTTCCCTCCTGTGTGTATCATTCTCTCTCTTGTGCGTATCCCTTTCAATCCTGTGTGTATTTTTCTCTTATATGTGTTTCCTCCTCTCTCCTGCAGGTATCCTCCTCTGTGCTGTGAGTATCCTCCACTCTTCTGCATGTATCCTCCTCTCTCTTGTGTGTATACACCTCTCCTGTGTGTATACCCCTCTCTCCTATGTGTATTCCCTCTCTCCTGTGTGGAACCCCTTTCTCTTGTGTGTTTCACCCTCTCCTGTGTGTATTCTCCTTTCTCCTGTGTGTATCTTTCTCTTTCCTGTGTGTATCTTCCTCTCTTCTATGTGTATCCCCCCTCTCGTGTGTGTATCCTCCTCTCTCCTCTGTGTATTCTCCTCTCTCCTGTGTGTATCTTCCTCTCTCCTGCGTGTATCCCCCACGTCCTGTGTGTATCCTTCTCTCTCCTGTGTGTATCCTCCTTTTCCTGTGTGTATTTCCCTTTCTCCTGTGTGCATCTTCCTCGCTCCTGTGTGTATTTCCCTCTTTTGTGTGTATCACTTTCTCCTTTGTGTATTTCCCTCTCTCCTCTGTGTTCCCCTCTTTTCTGTGTGTATGCCCCTCTCTCCTGTGTGTATCCTTCTCTCACCTGTGTGTATCCCTCGCTCCTGTGTGTATCCTCCTCTCTTTTGTGGTATTCTTTTCCCTCCTGTGTGTATCATTCTCTCTCTTGTGCGTATCCCTTTCAATCCTGTGTGTATTTTTCTCTTATATGTGTTTCCTCCTCTCTCCTGCAGGTATCCTCCTCTGTGCTGTGAGTATCCTCCACTCTTCTGCATGTAACCTCCTCTCTCTTGTGTGTATACACCACTCCTGTGTGTATACCCCTCTCTCCTTTGTGTATTCCCCTCTCTCCTGTTTGGAACCCCTTTCTCTTGTGTGTTTCACCCTCTCCTGTGTGTATTCTCCTTTCTCCTGTGTGTATATTTCTATTTTCTGTGTGTATCTTCCTCTCTGCTTGTGTATCCCCCTCTTTCCTGTGTGGATCTTTATCTCTCCTGTGTGTATCCCTCTCTTCTGTGTGAATCCCCCTCTCTCCTGTGGGTATCCAACTCTCCTGTGTGTATTCCCTTTTCTGTTGTGTGTATTTCCCTGTCTCCCGTATGTATAAAACGCTTCTGTGAGAATCTCCCTTTCTCCTCTGTGTATGCCCCTTTTCTTTGTGTATAATCCTTTCTCCTGTGTGTATCCTCCCCTCTTTTGTGTGTATCCTCCTCTCTCCTGTGTGTATTCTCCTTTCTCCTGTGTGTATCCTCCTCTCTTCTGTGTGTATCCTCCTCTTTTGTGTGTATCCTCCTCTCTTTTGTGGTATTCTTTTCCTCCTGTGTGTATCTTCCTCTCTCCTGTGTATCCTCCTCTCTCCTGTGTGTATTCCCTCTCTCCTGTGTGTATCCTTCTCTCTCCTGTGTGTATTTCCTCTCTCCTCTCTGTGCCCCCTTTTCTGTGTGTACACCCTCTCTCCTGTGTATCCTCCTCTATCCTGTGTATATCACCACTCTTCTGTGTATATCCCCTCTCTCCTGTGTGTATCTTCCTCTCTCCTGTGTGTATCCTTCTCTCTCCTGTGTGTATCCTCCTCTCTTCTGTGTGTATCCTTCTCTCTCCTGTGTGTATCCTTCTCTCTCCTGTGTGTATTCCCCTCTCTCTTTTGTGTATCCTCCTCTCTCCTGTGTGTATTCTCCTTTCTCCTGTGTGTATCCTCCTCTCTCTTGTGTGTTTCCCCACTCTCTCCTTTGTGTATTTCCCTCTTTTGTGTGTATCCCCCTCTCTCCTGTGTGTATACCCCTCTCTCCTGTGTGTATCCAACTCTCCTGTGTGTATTTCCTCTCTCCTCTGTGTATGCCCCTTTTCTTTGTGTATAATCCTTTCTCCTGTGTGTATCCTTCTCTCTCCTGTGTGTATCCTCCTCCCTCTTGAGTGTATCCTCCTCTCTTCTGTGTGTATCCTCCTCCCTCTTGAGTGTATCCTCCTCTCTCCTGTGTGTATTCCCTCTCTCCTGTGTGTATCCTCCTCTCTCTTGTGTGTATCCTCCTTTTCCTGTGTGTATTCTCCTATCTCCTGTGTGTATTTCCCTCTTTTGTGTGTATCACTTTCTCCTTTGTGTATTTCCTCTCTCCTCTGTGTTCCCCCTTTTCTGTGTGTACACCCTCTCTCCTGTGTGTATCCTTCTCTCACCTGTGTGTATCCCTCGCTCCTGTGTGTATCCTCCTCTCTTTTGTGGTATTCTTTTCTCTCCTGTGTGTATCATTCTCTCTCTTGTGTGTATCCCCTTCAATCCTGTGTGTATTTTTCTCTTTTGTGTGTATCCTCCTCTCTCCTGCGGGTATCCTCCTCTGTGCTGTGAGTATCCTCCACTCTTCTGCATGTATCCTCCTCTCTCCTGTGTGTATACACCTCTCCTGTGTGTATACCCCTCTCTCCTATGTGTATTCCTCTCTCCTGTGTGTATACCCCTCTCTCCTGTGTGTACCCTTCTCCCTCCTGTGTGTATTCTCCTTTCTCCTGTGTGTATATTTCTATTTTCTGTGTGTATCTTCCTCTCTGCTTGTGTATCCCCCTCTTTCCTGTGTGGATCTTTATCTCTCCTGTGTGTATCCCTCTCTTCTGTGTGAATCCCCCTCTCTCCTGTGGGTATCCAACTCTCCTGTGTGTATTCCCTTTTCTGTTGTGTGTATTTCCCTGTCTCCTGTGTGTATTTCCCTGTCTCCGTATGTATAAAACGCTTCTGTGAGAATCTCCTTTCTCCTGTGTGTATACCCCTCTTCTGTGTGTATTCTCCTTTCTCCTGTGTATCCTCCCCTCTTTTGTGTGTATCCTCCTCTGTCCTTTGTGTATTTTCCAATCTCCTGCATGTATCCTTCTCTCTTCTATTTGTATCCTCCTCTTTTGTGTGTATCCTCCTCTCTTTTGTATTTATTCCTTTCCCTCTCTGTGTATCCTCCTCTCTCCTGTATGTATTCCCCTCCCTCCTGTGTGTATGCTTCACTCTCCTGTGTGTATCCCCCTCTTTTCTTTGTGTATACCCCCTCTTCTGTGTGTATTCTCCTCTCTTTTGTGCATAAGCCCCTCTCTCCTGTGTGTATTTTTCTCTCCTGTGTGTTTTCCCCTTTCTCTTGTGTGTATTCTTCTCTCTTCTGTGTGTATCCACCCCTATTCTGTGTTTATCTTTCTCGCCTGTGTGAATCCCTCTCTCTCCTGTGTGTTTCCCTCTTCTTTGTGTATCCTCCTCTCTCCTGTGTGTATTCTCCTCTCTCCTGTGTGTATTCTCCTCTCTCCTGTGTGTATTTTTCTCTCCTGTGTGTATTCCTCTCTCTCCTTTTGTATCCCCATACCTTGTGTGTATCCTCCTCTCTCCTGTGTGTATTTCCCTATCTCCTGTATGTATCTAATGCTCCTGTGTGTATCCCCCTCTCTCTTTTGTGTATACCTTTCTCCTGTGTGTATACTTTTTTCTCTTTTGTGTATCCTCCTCTCTTTTGAGTGTATCCTTCTCTCTCCTGTGTGTACCCTTCTCCCTCCTGTGTGTATTCCCTCTTTTGTGTTTATCCTCTTCTCTCCTGTGTGTATCACCGTTTCCTGTGTGTATCACCGTTTCCTGTGTGTATTCCCTCTTTTGTGTATACCTTTCTCCTGTGTGTATTTCCCTCTTTTGTGTGTATCACTTTCACCTTTGTGTATTTCCCTCTCTCCTCTCTGTGCCCCCCTTTTCTGTGTGTACACCCCTCTCTCCTGTGTGTATCCTTCTCTCACCTGTGTGTATCCCTTGCTCCTGTGTGTATCCTCCTCTCTTTTGTGGTATTCTTTTCCTCCTGTGTGTATCACCGTTTCCTGTGTGTATCATTCTCTCTCTTGTGCGTATCCCTTTCAATCCTGTGTGTATTTTTCTCTTATATGTGTTTCCTCCTCTCTCCTGCAGGTATCCTCCTCTGTGCTGTGAGTATCCTCCACTCTTCTGCATGTAACCTCCTCTCTCTTGTGTGTATACACCACTCCTGTGTGTATACCCCTCTCTCCTTTGTGTATTCCCCTCTCTCCTGTTTGGAACCCCTTTCTCTTGTGTGTTTCACCCTCTCCTGTGTGTATTCTCCTTTCTCCTGTGTGTATATTTCTATTTTCTGTGTGTATCTTCCTCTCTGCTTGTGTATCCCCCTCTTTCCTGTGTGGATCTTTATCTCTCCTGTGTGTATCCCTCTCTTCTGTGTGAATCCCCCTCTCTCCTGTGGGTATCCAACTCTCCTGTGTGTATTCCCTTTTCTGTTGTGTGTATTTCCCTGTCTCCCGTATGTATAAAACGCTTCTGTGAGAATCTCCCTTTCTCCTCTGTGTATGCCCCTTTTCTTTGTGTATAATCCTTTCTCCTGTGTGTATCCTCCCCTCTTTTGTGTGTATCCTCCTCTGTCCTTTGTGTATTTTCCAATCTCCTGCATGTATCCTTCTCTCTTCTATTTGTATCCTCCTCTCTTTTGTGGTATTCTTTTCCTCCTGTGTGTATTCCCTCTTTTGTGTTTATCCCTCTTCTCTCCTGTGTGTATACCCCTCTCTCCTTGTGTATTCCCTCTTTTGTGTATCCTCCTCCCTCCTGTGTGTATGCTTCACTCTCCTGTGTGTATCCCCCTCTTTTCTTTGTGTATACCCCCTCTTCTGTGTGTATTCTCCTCTCTTTTGTGCATAAGCCCCTCTCTGCTGTGTGTATTTTTCTCTCCTGTGTGTATTCCTCTCTCTCCTGTGTGTATCCACCCCCTTCTGTGTTTATCTTTCTCGCCTGTGTGATTCCCTCCCTCTTCTGTGTGTTTCCCCTCTTCTTTGTGTATCCTCCTCTCTCCGGTGTGTATCCTCCTGTCTCCTGTGTGTATTCTCCTCTCTCCTGTGTGTATTCCTCTCTCTCCTTTTTGTATCCCCATACCTTGTGTGTATCCTCCTCTCTCCTGTGTGTATTTCCCTATCTCCTGTATGTATCTAATGCTCCTGTGTGTATCCCCCTCTCTCTTTTGTGTATACCTTTCTCCTGTGTGTATACTTTTTTCTCTTTTGTGTATCCTCCTCTCTTTTGAGTGTATCCTTCTCTCTACTGTGTTTATCCCTCTTCTCTCCTGTGTGTTTTCCCCTTCTGTCCTGTGGGTACCACCTTTCTTTCCTGTTTGTATTTCTTCTTTCGCCTGTGTGTATTCCCCTCTTTTGTGTTTATCCCCTCTATTTTGTTTGTTTCATCCTGTCTCCTTTGTGTATCCTTTCCTCTTCTGTGTTTACGCCACTCTCTCCTGTGTGTATCACCGTTTCCTGTGTGTATACTTTTTTCTTCTGTGTTCATCCCCCTTTCTCCTTTATCACCCTTTTATGTGTGTATGCCCCTTTCTCCTGTGTGTATGCATTCTTCTGTGTGCATTCCTCTCTTTCCTGTGTTTATCCCCTTATCCTGTGTGTATCCTCCTCTCTCCTGTGTGTATCCCCCTCTCTCCTGTGTGTACCCTTCTCCCTCCTGTGTGTATTACCCCCTCCTTTGTGTATGCCCCACTACCCTGTGTGTATCCTTCTGTCTTCTGTGTGTATCCTTCCCTCTTTTGTGTGTATTTCCCTCTCTCCTGTGTATCCTCCTTCCTCCTGTGTGCATCCTCTCTCTCCTGTGTGTATTCTTTTCTCTGCTGTGTGTATTTTTTTCTCCTGTGTATACACCCCACATTTTGTGTGTGTCCCCCTCCCTGTGTGTATTTTTTTCTCTCCTGTGTATGTCCCCATTTCTCCTGTGTGTATCTCCATGTCCGGTGTGTATGCCCCTCTTTCCTGTTGTTATCCCCCTCTCCTGTGTGTATCCTCCTCTCTCCTGTGTGTATCTTTTTCTCTCATTGGTGTGTCTTCCTTTTTTCTGTGTGTATCCCCCTCTCCTTTGTTTATCTTTCTGATTTCTGTTTGTATACCTCTTTCTCCTATGTGTACCCTTCTCACCCTTCTCTCTCCTGTGTGTATCACCCCTCTTCTGTGTGTATCCTCTTCTCTTCTGTGTGTATTTCTCTCTCTCCTGTGAGTATCCTCCTTTCTTTTCTGTGTATCCTCCACTCTCCTGTGTGTATCCTCCTCTCTTTTGTTTGTATCCTTCTCTCTCCTGTGTGGATCCTCCTCTCTTCTGCGTGTATCTTTCTTTCTCCTGTGTGTCTCCTCCTCTCTCCTGTATGTTTCCTTCTCTCTCCTGTGTGCATTCTCCTCTCTCCTGTGTGTATCCTTTTCTCTCCTGTGTGTATCATTCTCTCTCCTGTGGGTATAAATTCTCTCTTCTTTGCGTATCCCTCTTTTCTCCTGTGTGTAACCCCCTCTCTCCTGTATGTATATTTTCTCTCTCCTGTGTGTATCCCCCTCTCTCCTCTGTGTATCTCCCCTCTCCTGTGTGTATCCTCCTCTTTGCTGTGTGTATCCTCCTTTCTCCTGTGTCTATGCCCATCTCTCCTCTGTGTATCCCCCTCTTTTGTGTGTACGCTCCTCTCTCCTGTCTGTATCCCACTCTCCTGTGTTTATCCTCCTCTCTCCTGTGTGTATTCTTCTCTCTCCTGTTTATTCCTTACTATCCTGTGTATATTCCATTTTCCTTTGTGTATCCTCTTCTCTCCTGTGTGTACCCTCCACTGTCCTGTTTGTATCACCACTCTCCGTGTGTATCCCCTTCTCTCCTGTGTGTATCCCCCTCTCTCTTGTGTGTATCTCCCCTCTCCTGCGTGTATTTTTCTATCTCCTGCGTAAATCCCCCCTCTGCTGTGTGTATGCCCCACTTCTCTGTGTATCCACCTCTCTCCTCTTTGCATTCCCTTCTCTCCTCTGTGGATCTTCCTCACTCCTGTGTGTATACCCTCTATCCTGTGTGTAATTTCCTCTCTGCTGTGTGTATACTCCTCTCTCCTGTGTGTATCCGTCTCTCTAATGTATGTATCCTCTTTTCTCCTATGTGAACCCTCATCTCTCCTGTGTGTATCACCCCTCTCCTGTTTGTATTCTTTTCTCTTCTGTGTGTATTCTTCTGTCTACCGTGTGTATGCTTCCCTTTTTTGTGTGTATTCTCCTCTCTCTTGTGTGTATTTTTTTCTTTCCTGTGCATATCCTTTTCTCTCCTGTGTGCATCTTTTTCTAACCAGTGTGTATCCTTCTTTCTCCTGTGTGTATCCTACTCTCTTCTGTGTGTATCTTTTTCTCTCCTGTGTGTATCACTCCTCTCTTCTGTGTGTATCCACCCTCTCTCCTGTGTGTATCTTCCCTCTATCCAGTTTGTATCTTTTTTTCTCTTGTGTGTATCCCCTCTCTCCTGTGTGTATCCTCCTCTCTGCTGTGTGTATTATTCTCTCCTGTGTGTACGCCCCACTCTCCTGTGTATCTCCCTGTCCTGTGTGTATCCTCCTTTCTTTTGTGTGTATTTTTATTCTCTTGTTTGTATCCCCCTCTCCTGTGTTTATGGTCCCCTTTTCTGTGTGTATTCCCCCTCCTGTGCGTATCCTCCTCTCGCCTTTGTGTATTCTTTTTTTCTCCTCGGTGTATCCCCCTCTCTCCAGTGTGTATCCCCCTCTCGTTTGTATATCCTCCTCTCTCCTGTGTGTACGCCCCACTCTCCTGTGTGTATCTCCCTGTTTTGTGTGTATCCTCCTCTCTTTTGTGTGTATTTTTTTCTCTTGTGTGTATTTTCCTCTCCCGTGTTTATGGTCCCCTTTTCAGTGTGTATTCACCCTCCTGTGTGTATCCTCTCGTCGTTGTGTATCATCCTCTCTCCTCGGTGTATGCTTCTCTCTCCAGTGTGTATTCCCCTCTCCTTTGTATGTCCTCCTCTCTCCTGTGTGTATTCTACTTTCTACTGTGTATATTTTTCCTCTCTTGTGTGTATCCTCCTCTCTCCTGCCTGTGTCCTCCCCTCTCCTGTGTTTATCCTCCTGTCTCTGGTGTATCCTTCAATATCTTGCGTGTATCCTCCTCTCTTCTATCTGTATCCTTCTCTTTTTGGTGTGTATCTTCCTCTCTTTTGTATTTATTGTTTTTTCTCTGTGTGTATCCCCCTCTCTCCTGTGTGTATTACACTCCCTCCTGTGTGTATGCTTCACTCTCTTGTGTGCATTCCCCTCTTTTTTTGTGTATTCACCCTCTCTCCTGTGTGTATCCTTCTGTCTCCTGTGCGTAATCCCCTTTTTCCTGTGTGTACTGCCCTCTCCTGTGTGTATCTTCCTCGCTTCTATGTGTATACTTTCTCTTCTGTGTTTATCTTTCACGCCTGTGTGTATACCCCTCTCTGCTGTGGGTTTCCCGTCTTTTTTGTGTATCCTCATTTCTCCTGTGTGTATCCTTCTCTCTCCTGTGTGTATTCTCCTGTCTCCTGTGTTTATTTCCCTCCCTTTGTTAGTATCTCCTCTTCTTTGTGTGTTTCCCCCTCTCTCCTTTGTGTATCCTCCACTCTTTTCTGTGTATTCTCCTCTCGCCTGTCTGTATCTTTCTCACTCGTGTGTGTATCCTCCTCGCTTTTGCCTGTATCCTCCTCTCTCCTGTGTGTATCCCTTCTCTCTCCTGTGCATATCCTTCTCTCTCCTTTGTGTATCTCCTCTCTCCTGTGTGTATCTTCCTCTCTTCTGTGCGTATCCTGTTTTCTCTTGTGTCTATGCCCCTCTCTCCTGTGTGTATCCCCCTCTCCTGTGTGTTTCCTCCTCTTTCCTGTGTTTATCTCTTTTTCTCCTGTGTGTATCCCTCTCTTCTGTGTGTAAGCCCCTCTCTCCTGTGTGTATCTCTTTCTCCGGTCTTTATCCTCCTCTCTCTTTGTGTATCCTTCTCTCTTTTCTATTTATTCCCTACTCTCCTGTGTGTATTTTCTTTCCTTTGTGTATCCTCTACTTTCCTGTGTATACCCTCAACTATCCAGTGTGGATCACCACTCTCCGTGTGTACCCCCATCTCTTCTGTGTGTATCCCCTCTCTTTTGTGTGTATGCCCCACTACTGTGTGTATCCACCTCTCTTATGTGTGCATTCCCTTCTCTCCTGTGTGGATCTTTCTCACTCCATTGTGTATGCCCTCTCTCCTGTGTGTATTCTCCTCTCTGCTGTGTGTATACTCCTCTCTCCTGTGTGTATCCATCTCTCTCATGTGTGTATCCTCTATTCTCCTGTGTGAATCCTCATGTCTCCTGTTTGTATCACCACTCTCCTGTTTGTATTCTTCTCTCTCCTGTGTGTATCCTTCTGTCTACCGTGTGTATTCTTCCCTTTTTTGTGTGTATCCTCCTGTATTCTCTGTATCCTATTCTTTCCTGTGTGAATCCTCCTCACTCCTGTGTGTATCCCCATCTCCTTTGTGTACACTTCTCTCTCCAGTGTGTATCCTTTTTTCTTCTGTGTGTATCCTCCTCTCTCCTGTGTGTATCATTTTTCTCTCCTGTGTATATCAACACTCTTTTTTGTGTGTATTTCTCCTCTCTCTTGTGTGTATCCCCCCTCTCTCTAGTTTGTGTACTCCTCTCTCCTGTGTGTATTCCCTCTCTCCTATGTGTAACTTTCTCCCTTTTTGTGTGTATACTTTTTCTCTCCTGTGTGTATTTCCCACTCTCTTCTGTGTATCCCCTCTCTACTGTGTGTATCCGCCACTGAGCTGTGTGTATTCTTTTTTTCTCCTGTGTGTACGCTTCTCTCTCTTGTGTGTTTCCCACTGTTCTGTGTTTATCTTTCTCTCTCTTGTGTTTATCTTTCTTTCTCTTGTGTGTATCACCCGGTCCTGTGTGTATGCCACTTTATCCTGTGTGTATTGCTTTTTCCTGTGTTTATCCTCCTCTCTCTTGTGTTTATCTTCCCCTCTCCTCTGTGTATCCCCTACTCTCCTTTGTGTAGCCCCCTCTCCATTGTGAATCCTCTTCTCTCCTTTGGGTACCCTCTGTCTCCTGTGTGTACACTCCACTCTTTTGTGTGTATCACCCTTCTCCTGTGTTATTTTTTGACTCTACAAACGAACGACCATATGAAATGGAATAGTGATTATTCTTCACATGTGCAATATTCGAAGTGGTTCTGTGTATTACTCAGCGTTACACAGAATTAGAGTTCATATGAAATAGACTCCTGTCTCCCACTATGGTGTCTATCATTCAGAAAGGCACTTTATTCATGGCTATCTTAAACAGTGTCCTGATTACTCCATAGAAGTTTATTATTCACTGAAACTCTGAATGAGAGGCCATACAAAATAGACACCTGATTATTTCTTTATTGTGAATTATTCAATAAGGTTCTAAATGAGTGGCAGTATAAAATAGAATCCTGAGAATTCCCCAGCCGTGTATCATTAAGTAAGGCACAGAATGGGAGGCCATATAAAAAATGCTCAACTATAATCCTGGTTTGGATTACTCACTGAGGATCGAAATGAGTGGCTACATGAAGTACACTCTTAACTCTTCCCCAGGTGTGTATTTTTAATGAGACTCTACCTAAGTGTGAATAAAAAAGAGACTCAGGTGTATTGCCCAGGTGTTCATTACTTACAGAGACTCTGAATGTGTAGGCATTTGAAGTAAACCGTTGACTGTTTCTGTGGGGAGTATTATTTACAGAGGCCCAAAACGAGTGGCCATGTGAAAGAGATTTCTTACTTATCAGATATACATGTTATTCACTAAAACAATGAAAGAGTGTTCTTATGAAATAGACTGCATTTTACTCCACAGGTGCGCGTTATTTTTTGAAGCTCCAAATGAACCATTATATGAAACAGACTAGTGATTATTTCCCACATGTCCAATATTCGAAGAGGTTTTGTATGAGAGTCCATATCAAATAGTCTCCTGACTATCACACATTCGTGTATCATTCATGGAGCTGCTTTATTTGTGGCTACTCTCAACAGGGTCCTCACTCCTCCACAGCTGTTTATTACGCACTGAAGCTCTGAATGAGAGGCCATAGGAAATAGAGATTTTACTATTGACCCATTGTGCATTATTCGGTAATGCTGTGATTGAGTGGCCATATGACATGGGCTCTGACTGTTCCCAAGGTGTGTATTCTTCAGTCCGAATCTGATCGAATGACCACATAAAATAGACTCCTGACTCTGTCCTCTTGACTATTTCTCAGCTCTGCATTTTCCACTGAGTCACTGGGTGAATGTTCACATCAAATACTCTCCAGACAATTCTCCAGGTGTCTATTACTCCGTGAGTCTCTTAATAAGTGGCTATATATAATAGAATCTTTAGTATTTTCCAGATATATATGATTCTTCACTGAGGAACTTAATAAGTGGCCATGTCAAGTACACTCCTGACTTTTCCATACATCTGCATTATTCCTTGAGGCCCTGAATGGGTGGCCATAAAATAGAGACCCCTGGGACTGGGCAAGATGGTGTTGTAGAAGCGACTCAGGATTGCAGCTCTCAGTGAAGGCACAGAGGGTGAGTCCTAGCTGCATTCTTGGATGGACCTTTTATGCCCACAGTGTGTTGAAAGTCCCAGGTGTGGGAGAGACACAGGACGCTAGTACAGCCAGCTAACGCAGCTGGCTCGCGTGGCCACTTCGGCCAGCACCGCAGTGGGACTCAACACGGAACTCCCTGGTCTGGGTGCCCTGTTAAACCGGCAATCTGAGATTTGGAAGGGCAGATTGACATGTCCATCTGATTGAACAGGACTTGGACAATGAGCCAGACCAGGAGTTTCCTGGGTAGCGTGATGTGAGCCAGTGCAGTGGGCAGTGGCATGGGAGATTGCACAGATCCCAGTGCCCTATCGGCAGGCTACTGGGGTGCCAGTGAGAGAATCGACCTTTCACCTTGCTGAGAGGAAGAGAGAGGGAGAGAGGACGGACTCTGAGGCAGGGAGCTGGGTGATCAAGCTCGGTGGGTCCCACGCTCATGGGGACAAGCAGGGTGGCGACTGGAGGCGCTTGGGGCTGAGAGTTTTGCTGCCAGCATCTAGGACGGTGCAGCCCAGTGAGGGAGGGGCATCCACCATTACTGATGAAATCCACCCCCACTGAAATACCGCCCAGGACTGAGGCAGCCTGCCATTGCCAAGGCAATCTGCCATAACAGAGAGACTCCACCAGAAGGGGGGAGCGCTCCACAGCAGAAGGGAGCCCAGCAGCAATAGGGTGGACCCATGGTAGCAGGTCAGAGCCCCGGCAGGCAAATAATGAATGGACTGCCTCCTAGAGGGGCAGGACAGTGTAACAGATACTCATAAAGAAAGCCGCAACTCCCTGAGACAGAGCATCTAAGGGGAAAAAAAAGGGTGGTGTTTTATGAGTTCTATTGCAGCAGACATAAACAACCACCCAACAACTCTGAATGAACAACGGAGCTCACAGCTCAGCACTGGAGATCCGATAAAGCACAGACTGTTTCCTCAAGCAGCTCCCTGACCCCTGTATATACAAAGAGTCACCCCCAAAAAAAGAATTATCAGACTGATATTTGGCGGCCATCATTCTGGAAAAAAGGCAGCAGAAGAAGAAACTGGTATCATCCCTCATGCTTCTGCAGCTGCTACAGGTATACACCAGAGAAGCAGGGCTTGGAGTGGACCTCAGCACTCATACAGCAGAGGGGCTAGACCATTAGAAGGAAAACTAGGTAACAGAAACACTTCATCATAAACAAACTCAGCGTCCACACAGAGACCAAATTGAAAAATCAGCAACTACTAAGATGACAGGTGGATAAATCCATAAAGATGGGAAGAAACCAGCGAAAAAAGGAGGAAAACACCCGAAACCAAAACACCTCACCTCCAAAAAAGGACCAAAACTCCTCACCAGCAAGGGAACAAAGCTGGACAGAGAACGAGTGTGATGAAATGAAAGAATCAGACTTCAGGAAGTGGATAATGAGAAACTTCAGTGAGCTAAAACATCATGTTCTAAACCAGTGCAAAGAAACAAAGAACCTTGAAAAAAGATTTGAGGAATTGATTAAAAAATGGACAATGTAGAGAGGAATATGAAAGAATTGAAGGAGCGGAAAAACACAACATGAGAACTTCACGAAGCATGCACAAGTTTCAACAGCGGAATTGACCAAGCAGAAGAAAGAATATCAGAAGTTGAAGATCAACTCAATGAAATAAAAAGAGAAACCAAGATTAAAGAATAAAGCACAGAAAGGAATAAACAAAATCTTCAAGAAATGTGGGACTATGTGAAGAGACCCAACCTACATTTGATAGGTGTACCAGAATGTGAGGAAGACAATGAATCCAAGCTGAAAAACACTCTTCAGGATATTACCTAGAAAAATTTCCCCAACCTACCAAGACAGGTCAATACTCAACTCCAGGAAATACAGATAAAACCACAAAGATACTTCGCAAGTAGAGCAACCCCAAGGCACATAATCGTCAGATTCACCAGCGTTGAAATGAAGGAGAAAATACTAAGGGCAGCCAGAGAGAAAGGTCGGGTCACCCACAAAGGGAAGCCCATCAGACTCACAGCAGATCTCTCGGCAGAGACTCTACAAGCCAGAAGAGAGTGGGGGCCAATATTCAACATCATTAAAAAAAAGAACTTTCAACCCAGATTTTCATACCCAGCCAAACTGAGCTTCATAAGTGAAGGAAAAATAAAATCCTTCACGAACAAGCAAGTACTCAGAGATTTGGTCACCACTAGGCCTGCTTTACAAGAGCTCCTGAAAGAGGCACTAAACATAGAAAGAAACAACGAGTAACAACCACCCTAAAAGCATACCAAATGCTAAAGACCATCAACAAAATGAAGAATGTACATGAACCAACGGGCAAAACAGCCAGCTAGCATCAAAATGGCAGTATCAAATTCACACATAACAATATTAACCCTGAATATAAATGAGCAAAATGCACCAAATCAAAAGACACCAACTGACAAATTGGATAAAAAACCAAAACCCATCGGTGTGCTGTATCCAGGAAACCCAACTCACACGCAAAGGTACACAAAGGCTCAAAATAAAAGGATGGAGGAAGATTTATCAAGCAAATGGAGAGCAAAAAAAGCAGGAGTTGCAATTCTCATCTCTGATAAAATAGACTTTAAAGCAACAAAGATCAAAAGGGACAAAGAAGGTCATTACATAATGGTAAAAGGTTCAATACAACAAGAAGAGCTAACGATTCTAAATATATATGGACCCAATGTAGGAGCACCGAGATATATAACGCAAGTACTTAATGACTTACAAAGAGACTTAGACTTCCACAAAATGATAGTGGGAGACTTTAACACTACACTGTCAATAGCAGACAGATCAACCAGACAGAAAATTAACAAGGATATCCAGGACTTGAACTCAAACCTGGAACAAGCAAATCTGATAGACATTTACAGAACTCTCCACCACAAATCCACAGAATGTAGATTCATCTTAGGACCACATCACAACTAATCCAAAATTGACCACATAATTGGAAGTAAAGCATTCCTCAGCAAATGCAAAACAACTGAAATCATAACAAACAGTCTCCCAGACCATAGTGCAATCAAGTTGGAACTCAGAATTCAGAAAATAACTCAGAACTGCACAGCTTCATGGAAACAAAACAACTGGCTCTTGAATGTTGATTCGATAAACAATGTAATGAAGGCAGAAATAAAGAAGTTCTTTGAAACCAACGAGAATGAAGACACAACATACTAGAATCTCTGGGACACATTTAAAGCAGTCTGTGGAGGAAAATAGATAGCAATAAGTGCCCACATGAGAAGAGTGGTGAGATCCAAAATTGACCCCTTATCGTCAAAATTGAAAGAGCTAGAGGAGCAAGATCAAAAACCTCAAAACCTAGCCGAAGACAAGAAATAACTAAGATCAGAGCAGAACTGAAGGAGATAGAGACAAGAAAAACCCTTCAAAAAATCAATAAATCTAAGAGCTGGTTTTTGGAAAAGATCAACAAAATAGACAGACGACTAGCCAGACTGATAAAAAAGAAAAGAGAGAACAACCAAATAGATGCAATAAAAAACTACAAACAACTCTACGCATACAAACTAGTAAATCAGGAAAAAATGGATAAATTCTTAGAAGCCTGTTTCCTCCCAATCCTAAACCAGGAGGAAGCCAAAACAATGAATAGACCAATAACAAGGTCTGAGGTTGAGGCAGCAATTAAGAGCCTACCACACAATAAAAGCCCAGGTCCTGATGGGTTCACAGCCGAATTCTACCAGACACACAAAGAGGATCTGGTACCATTCCTTCTGAAACTATTCCAAATAATCCAAAAGAGGGAACCCTTCCCAAATCATCTTATGAGACCAACATCATCCTGATACCAAAACCTGGCAGAGACTCAACAAGAAAAGAAATCTTCAGGCCAATATCCATGATGAACATAGATGCAAAAATCTTCAATAAAATACTGGCAAACCGATTGCAACAGCACATTAAAAAACTTATCCATCATGATCAAGTAGGATTCAACAAGGGAATGTAAGGCTGGTTCAACAGAGGCAAGTCTATAAATGTAATTCACCACATAAACCGAAGAAAAAACAGAAATCACATGATTACCTCAATTGACGCAGAGAAGGCATTTGACAAAATTCAACAGCCCTTTATGCTAAAAACCCTCAATAAACTTGGTATTGATGGAACATATCTCAAAATAATAAAAGCTATTTATGACAAACCAACAGCCAATATCATACTGAATGGGCAAAAACTGGAAGCATTCCCTTTCAAATCCAGCACTAGACAACGATGCCCTCTCTCACGACTCCTATTCAACATAGTACTGGAAGTTCTACCCAGAGCAATCAGGCAAGAAAAAGAAATAAAGGGTATTCAAATAGGAAAGGTGTAAGCCAAATTGTATCTATTTGCAGACGACATAATAGTATACCCAGAAGATTCCATCACTCAGCCCCAAAGCACCTGCATCTGATAAGCAACTTCAGCAAAGTCTCAGGATATAAAAGCAATGTGCAAAAATCACAAGCATTCCTATACACCAATAACAGACTTAATGAGAACCAAATCAAGAACAAACTGCCACTCACAATTGCTACAAAGAAAATAAAATACCTAGGAATACAAGTCGCAAGGAATGTAAGGGACCTCTTTAAGGAAAACTATAAACCACTGCTCAACGAAATCAGAGAGGACACAAACAGATGGAGAAACATTCCATGTTCGTGGTTAGGAAGAATCAATATCGTGAAAATGGCTATACTGCCCAAAGTAATTTACACAATCAATGCTATCCCCATCAAACTACCATTGAATTTCTTCACAGAACTGGAAAAAAAACACCATGAATTTCATATGGAACCAAAAAAGAGCCCGCACAGCCAAGTCAATTCTAAGCAAAAAGAACACAACGGGAGGCATCACACTGCCAGACCTCAAACTATATTACAAGTCTACAGTAATCAAAACAGCATGGTACTTGTACCAAAACAGAGATATAGACCAATGGAACAGAACAGAAGCATCGGAGGCAACACAACATATCTACAACCATATTATCTTTGATAAACCAGACAAAAACGGGCAATGGAGAAAGGATTCCCTATTTAATAAATGGTGTTGGGAAAACTGGCTAGCCATGTGCAGACAGCAGAAACTGGACCCCTTCCTGACACCTTACACTAAAATTAACTCCAGATGGATTAAAGACTTAAACATAAGACATGACACCATAAAAACCCTAGAAGAAAATCTAGGCAAATCTATTCAGGACATAGGAGTAGGCAAGGACTTCATGAACAACACACCAAAAGCATTGGCAACAACAGCCAAAATAGACAAATGGGAACTAATCAATCTTCACAGCTTCTGCAGGGCAAAAGAAACCGTCACTAGAGTGAATCGGCAACCATCAGAATGGGAAAAAAATCTTTGCAGTTTACACATCTGACAAAGTGCTGATATCCAGAATTTACGAAGAACTCAAACAGATTTACAGGAAAAAAAACAAACAAGCCCATTCAAAAATGTGCAAAGGATATGAACAGACACTTTACAAAAGAAGACATACATGAGGCCAACAAACATATGAAAAAGTGCTCATCATCACTGGTCATTAGAGAGATGCAAATCAAAACCACATTGAGATACCATCTCACACCAGTTAGAATGGCGATCATTAAAATATCTTGAGACAGCGGATGCTGGAGAGGATGTGGAGAAATAGGAACACTCTTACACTATTGGTGGGAGTTTAAATTAGCTCAACCATTGTGGAAGACAGTGTGGCGATTTCTCAGGGACCTAGAAATAGAAATTCCATTTGACCTAGCAATCCCATTACTGGTTATCTATCCAAAGGACTATATATCGTTCTACTATAAGGACACATGTACACGAATGTTCATTTCAGCACTGTTTACAATAGCAAAGAACTGGAACCAACCGAAATGCCCAACGATGATAGACTGGACTGGGATAATGTGGCACGTATACACCATGGAATATTATGCAGCAATAAAAAGTAATGAGTTTGTGACCTATGTAAGGACATGGATGAATCTGGAGAACATCATTCTCAGCAAACTGAGACAAGAACCGAAAAAGAAATACTGCATATACTCTCTCATAGGTGGGTGAGAAGAATGAGAATACATGGACACAGAGAGACTGTCTAGTATTCACTGGGGACTATTGGGTGGAATGTGGGAGGGACAGCGGGGGGGCGCTGGGGAGGGATAGCCTGGGGATGAATGCTAAGTGTGGGCGAAGGGGAGGAAGGCAGCAAAACACTGCCATGTGTGTACCTATGCAACTATCTTGCACGTTCTGCACATGTACCCCAAAACCTATAATGCAATAAAAATTTAAAAAAATCGAGACTCCTATATACTATTCAGGCGTGAGTTTTTTCATTCGGCTGTAAATGAGTGGCTATATGAAATAGAATCCCGACTTTCCCAAGGTGTCTGTTATTCAGTTAGGCTCTGAGTATGTGGCTATATGAAATAGAATTCTGACTACAATACAGCAGTTCTTTACTCAGTGAACCTCTGAAGAAATGGCACATGTAATAGCGTCCAGATTATTCCTCAGGTATTTATTATTCACTGAGGCTCTGAAACTTTGGCCATATGAAATTGTTTCCTGACTAGTCTACAGCGTGTATCATTGACTCTGACTCTAAATATTTGCGCATATGGAATAGACTAGTGACTATTCCCAAGTTGTGTATTACTGACTCAGGCATTGATTTTGTGGCCATATAAAATAGAATAGTATCTATTCCACACGTGTGCATTATTCTCTTAGGCTGTAAATGAGAGGCTATATAAAGCACACTCCTAAAACTTTCCCAGGTATGTGTCACTCAGTGAGGCTCTTTTTTTTTATGACCATATGAAACAGGAGGCAGTTTATCTCAAATAATTTTATTATTCAGTGAATCTCACTATGAGTGGCTTTTTGAAATGAACTGCTGAGTACTTTATATTTTTGCATTATTCATTGAGTTTACGAGTCAGTGGCCATATCAAATGTAATCCTGTCTAATCCACACGTGCATATTATGCACTAAGGCTATGAATGTGTTTCCAAATGGAATAGACTCCTGGCTACTGCACAGGTCTGCATTATTTACTGAGGCTCTAAATGAATGTCCATCGAAAATAGACTCCAAATTGTTCTCCAGGTGTGTATTATTCAGTGAGCCTCAGAAGATGTGGCCGTACTAATTAGATTCTTTACTATATCAAGGGTCTGTCTTATGCCCTGAGGCTCTGAATATATGTCTACATGAAAGAGTGTCCTGACTACAGCACATTTTTCAATGATACATTGAATGAGAGGCCACATGAAAAAGTCTCCTGGAGGGGAGGCAAGATGGCGTCAGAGAGGTGACTCAGGATTGCAGCTCTCGGTGAAGGCGCAGAGGGTGAGTCCTAGCCGCATCCTCGGATGTTCCTTTTATGCCCACAGAGCGTTGAAGGTTTCAGGTGTGGGAGAGACACCAAACGCTAGCAGCCGGCTAACGCAGCCGGCTCCCGCCGCCTCTTTGGCCTGCGCCGCAGCACGGCGCCGCAGCGGGACCCGGCGCGGAACTCGCTGGTCTGGGTGCCCTGTTAAACCGGCAGTCTGAGATTTGGAAGGGCAGAATGGCATGTCCATCTGATTGAACGGGACTTGGACAGTGAGCCAGACCAGGAGTTTCCTGGGAAGCGTGATATGAGCCGGGGTAGTGGGCAGCGGCACGGGAGATCGCACGGATCCCAGTGCCCTATCGGCAGGCTCCTGGGGCGCCAGTGAGAGAGTCGACCTTTCAGCTTGGGGAGAGGAAGAGAGAGAGAGAAGACGGACTCTGAGGCAGGGAGCTGGGTGATCGGGCTCGGCGGGTCCCACGCTCACGGGACAAGCAGGGCGGCGACTGGAGGCGCTTGGGGCTGAGAGTTTTGTTGCCGGCATCTGGGACGGTGCAGCCCGGTCAGGGAGGGGTGTCCACCATTGATGACGAAGTGCACCCCCACTTAAGTACCGCCCAGGACTGCCTGCCGTTGCTGAGGCAACCTGCCATAACAGAGAGACTCCGTGCTCCACAGCAGAAGGGAGCCCAGCAGCAAAAGCGCGGACCCGCGCCAGCAGGTCAGAGCGCCGGCAGGCAAATAGTGAATAGACTGCCATCTAGTGGGGCAAGACAGTGCAACAGATACTCATAAAGAAAGCCCCAACTCCCTGAGACAGAGCATCTAAGGGTGAAAAAAAAAGAAAAAAAAAGAGTGGTGTTTTATGAGTTCCATTGCAGCAGACATAAACAACCTCCCAACAACCCTGAATGAACAACGGAGCTCACAGCTCAGCACTGGAGCTCCTATAAAGTACAGACTGTCTCCTCAAGCAGCTCCCTGACCTCTGTATATCCAAGGAGTCACCCCAGAAAAGGACTAATCAGACTGACATTTGGCTGGCATCATTCTGGAACAAGGGCAGCAGCAGAAGAAACTGGTATCATCCCTCATTGTGCTGCAGCTGCTGCAGGTATACCCCAGACAAGCAGGGCCTGGAGTGGACCTCAGTACTCATACAGCAGAGAGGAAAGATCATTAGAAGGAAAACTAAGTAACAGAAATACTTCATCATCAACAATCTCAGTGCCCACACAGAGACCCAATTGAAAAATCAGCCAATACTAAGAAGACAGGCGGATAAATCCATAAAGATGGGAAGAAACCAGCGCAAAAAAGAGGAAAACACCCGAAACCAAAACACCTCACCTCCAAAAAAGGACCAAAACTCCTCACCAGCAAGGGAACAAAGCTGGACGGAGAATGAATGTGACGAAATGACGGAATCAGACTTCAGAAAGTGGATAATGAGAAACTTCAGTGAGCTAAAGGAACATGTTCTAAACCAGTGCAAAGAAACTAAGAACCTAGAAAAAAGATTTGAAAAAAGATTCGAGGAATTGATAACGAGAATGGACAACTTAGAGAGGAATATGAATGAATTGAAGGAGCTGAAAACACAACACGAGAACTTCAAGCATGCACAAGTTTCAACAGCCGAATTGACCAAGCAGAAGAAAGAATATCAGAAGTTGAAGATCAACTCAATGAAATAAAACGAGAAACCAAGATTAAAGAAAAAGCACAAAAGGAATGAACAAAATCTCCAAGAAATGTGGGACTATGTGAAGAGACCCAACCTACGTTTGATAGGTGTACCAGAATGTGATGAAGAGAATGAATCCAAGCTGGAAAACACTCTTCAGGATATTATCCAGGAAAATTTCCCCAACCTAGCAAGACAGGTCAATACTCAACTCCAGGAAATACAGAGAACACCACAAAGATACTCTGCAAGAAGAGCAACCCCAAGGCACATAATCGTCAGATTCACTAGGGTTGAAACGAAGGAGAAAATACTAAGGGCAGCCAGAGAGAAAGGTCCGGTCACCCACAAAGGAAGCCCATCAGACTCACAGCAGATCTCTCGGCAGAGACTCTACAAGCCAGAAGAGAGTGGGGGCCAATATTTAACATCCTTAAAGAAAAGAGCTTTCAACCCAGAATTTCATATCCAGCCAAACTGAGCTTCATAAGTGAAGGAAAAATAAAATCCTTCACGAACAAGCAAGTACTCAGAGATTTTGTCACCACTAGGCCTGCTTTACAAGAGCTCCTGAAAGAGGCACTACACATAGAAAGAAACAACAAGTTCCAGCCATCCTAAAAGCATACCAAATGCTAAAGACCATCAACAAAATGAAGAATGTACATGAACCAACGGGCAAAACAGCCAGCTAGCATCAAAATGGCAGTATCAAATTCACACATAACAATATTAACCCTGAATGTAAATGGGCTAAATGCACCAATCAAAAGACACAGACTGGCAAATTGGATAAAAAAACCAAAACCCATCGGTGTGCTGTATCCAGGAAACCCACCTCACATGCAAAGATACACAAAGGCTCAAAATAAAGGGATGGAGGAAGATTTACCAACCAAATGGAGAGCAAAAAAAAGCAGGAGTTGCAATTCTCATCTCTGATAAAATAGACTTTAAAGTAACAAAGATCAAAAGGGACAAAGAAGGTCATTACATAATGGTGAAAGGATCGATATAACAAGAAGAGATAACGATTCTAAATGTATATGGACCCAATGTAGGAGCACCCAGATATACAAGACAAGTTCTTAATGACTTACAAAGGGACTTAGACTCCCACACAATAATAGTGGGAGACTTTAATACTCCACTGTCAATAGCAGACAGATCAACCAGACAGAAAATTAACAAGGATATTCAGGACTTGAACTCAGACCTGGAACAAGCAAACCTGATAGACATTTACAGAACTCTCCACCCCAAATCCACAGAATATACATTCTTCTCAGCACCACATCACACCTACTCCAAAATTGACCACATAATTGGAAGTAAAGCACTCCTCAGCAAATGCAAAACAACGGAAATCATAACAAACAGTCCCTCAGACCATAGTGCAATCAAGTTGGAACTCAGACTTCAGAAAGTGGATAATGAGAAACTTCAGTGAGCTAAAGGAACATGTTCTAAACCAGTGCAAAGAAACTAAGAACCTAGAAAAAGATTTGAAAAAGATTCGAGGAATTGATAACGAGAATGGACAACTTAGAGAGGAATATGAATGAATTGAAGGAGCTGAAAAACACAACACGAGAACTTCATGAAGCATGCACAAGTTTCAACAGCCGAATTGACCAAGCAGAAGAAAGAATATCAGAAGTTGAAGATCAACTCAATGAAATAAAACGAGAAACCAAGATTAAAGAAAAAGCACAAAAGGAATGAACAAAATCTCCAAGAAATGTGGGACTATGTGAAGAGACCCAACCTACGTTTGATAGGTGTACCAGAATGTGATGAAGAGAATGAATCCAAGCTGGAAAACACTCTTCAGGATATTATCCAGGAAAATTTCCCCAACCTAGCAAGACAGGTCAATACTCAACTCCAGGAAATACAGAGAACACCACAAAGATACTCTGCAAGAAGAGCAACCCCAAGGCACATAATCGTCAGATTCACTAGGGTTGAAACGAAGGAGAAAATACTAAGGGCAGCCAGAGAGAAAGGTCAGGTCACCCACAAACGGAAGCCCATCAGACTCACAGCAGATCTCTCGGCAGAGACTCTACAAGCCAGAAGAGAGTGGGGGCCAATATTTAACATCCTTAAAGAAAAGAGCTTTCAACCCAGAATTTCATATCCAGCCAAACTGAGCTTCATAAGTGAAGGAAAAATAAAATCCTTCACGAACAAGCAAGTACTCAGAGATTTTGTCACCACTAGGCCTGCTTTACAAGAGCTCCTGAAAGAGGCACTACACATAGAAAGAAACAACCAGTTCCAGCCATCCTAAAAGCATACCAAATGCTAAAGACCATCAACAAAATGAAGAATGTACATGAACCAACGGGCAAAACAGCCAGCTAGCATCAAAATGGCAGTATCAAATTCACACATAACAATATTAACCCTGAATGTAAATGGGCTAAATGCACCAATCAAAAGACACAGACTGGCTAATTGGATAAAAAAACCAAAACCCATCGGTGTGCTGTATCCAGGAAACCCACCTCACATGCAAAGATACACAAAGGCTCAAAATAAAGGGATGGAGGAAGATTTACCAAGCAAATGGAGAGCAAAAAAAAAGCAGGAGTTGCAATTCTCATCTCTGATAAAATAGACTTTAAAGTAACAAAGATCAAAAGGGACAAAGAAGGTCATTACATAATGGTGAAAGGATCGATATAACAAGAAGAGATAACGATTCTAAATGTATATGGACCCAATGTAGGAGCACCCAGATATACAAGACAAGTTCTTAATGACTTACAAAGGACTTAGACTCCCACACAATAATAGTGGAGACTTTAACACTCCACTGTCAATAGCAGACAGATCAACCAGACAGAAAATTAACAAGGATATTCAGGACTTGAACTCAGACCTGGAACAAGCAAACCTGATAGACATTTACAGAACTCTCCACCCCAAATCCACAGAATATACATTCTTCTCAGCACCACATCACACCTACTCCAAAATTGACCACATAATTGGAAGTAAAGCACTCCTCAGCAAATGCAAAACAACGGAAATCATAACAAACAGTCCCTCAGACCATAGTGCAATCAAGTTGGAACTCAGAATTCAGAAAATAACTCAGAACCGCACAGCTTCATGGAAACTGAACAACTGGCTCTTGAATGTTGATTGGATAAACAATGAAATGAAGGCAGAAATAAAGAAGTTCTTTGAAACCAATGAGAATGAAGACACAACGTACCAGAATCTCTGGGACACATTTAAAGCAGTCTGTAGAGGAAAATATATAGCAATAAGTGCCCACATGAGAAGAGTGGAGAGATCCAAAATTGACACCCTATCGTCAAAATTGAAAGAGCTAGAGGAGCAAGATCAAAAAAGCTCAAAACCTAGCCGAAGACAAGAAATAACTAAGATCAGAGCAGAACTGAAGGAGATAGAGACAAGAAAAACCCTTCAAAAATCAATAAATCTAAGAGCTGGTTTTCGAAAAGATCAACAAAATAGACAGACCACTAGCCAGACTGATAAAAAGAAGAGAGAACAACCAAATAGATGCAATAAAAAACGATAAAGGGGAAATCACCACGGATTCCACAGAAATTCAAACCATCATCAGAGAATACTACAAACAACTCTATGCACATAAACTAGTAAATCAGGAAGAAATGGATAAATTCCTGGACGCCTGTGTCCTCCCAAGCCTAAACAAGGAGGAAGCCGAAACTATGAATAGACCAATAACAAGGTCTGAAGTTGAGGCAGCAATTAAGAGCCTACCACACAAAAAGCCCAGGTCCAGATGGGTTCACAGCTGAATTCTACCAGACACACCAAGAGGATCTGGTACCATTCCTTCTGAAACTATTCCAAATAATCCAAAAAGAGGGAACCCTTCCCAAATCATTTTATGAGACCAACATCATCCTGATACCAAAACCTGGCAGAGACTCAACAAGAAAAGAAAACTTCAGGCCAATATCCATGATGAACATAGATGCAAAAATCTTCAATAAAATACTGGCAAACCGATTGCAACAGCACATTAAAAACTTATCCATCATGATCAAGTAGGATTCATCCCGGGGATGCAAGGCTGGTTCAACATACGCAAGTCTATAAATGTAATTCACCACATAAACAGAAGCAAAAACAAAAATCACATGATTATCTCAATTGATGCAGAGAAGGCGTTTGACAAAATTCAACAGCCCTTTATGCTAAAAACCCTCAATAAACTTGGTATTGATGGAACATATCTCAAAGTAATAAAAGCTATTTATGACAAACCAACAGCCAATATCATACCTAATGGGCAAAACTGGAAGCATTCCTTTGAAATCTGGCACTAGACAAGGATGCCCTCTCACCACTTCTATTCAACATAGTACTGGAAGTTCTAGCCAGAGCAATCAGGCAAGAAAAAGAAATAAAGGGTATTCAAATAGGAAAGGTGGAAGCCAAATTGTCTCTATTTGCAGACGACATGATAGAATACCTAGAAGACCCCATCACCTCAGCCCAAAAGCTCCTGCAACTGATAAGCAACTTCAGCAAAGTCTCAGGATATAAAATCAATGTTCAAAAATCACAAGCATTCCTATACACCAATAACAGACTTAAAGAGAACCAAATCAAGAATGAACTGCCATTCACAATTGCTACAAAGAAAATAAAATACCTAGGAATACAACTCACTAGGAATGTAAGGGACCTCTTTAAGGAAAACTACAAACAACTGCTCAACGAAATAAGAGAGGACACAAACAGATGGAGAAACATTCCATGTTCGTGGTTAGAAAGAATCAATATCGTGAAAATGGCTATACTGCCCAAAGTAATTTACACAATCAATGCTATGCCCATCAAACTACCATTGAATTTCTTCACAGAACTGGAAAACCACCATGAATTTCATATGGAACCAAAAGAGCCCGCATAGCCAAGGCAATTCTAAGCAAAAAGAACACAGCGGAGGCATCACACTACCAGACTTCAAACTATACTACAAGGCTACAGTAATCAAAACAGCATGGTACTGGTACCAAAACAGAGATATAGACCAATGGAACAGAACAGAGGCATCGGAGGCAACACAACACATTTACAACCATATTATCTTTGATAAACCAGACAAAAACAGGCAATGGGGAAAGGATTCCCTATTTAATAAATGGTGTTGGGAAAACTGGCTAGCCATGTGCAGAAAGCAGAAACTGGACCCCTTCCTGACACCTTACACTAAAATTAACTCCAGATGGATTAAAGACTTCAACGTAAGACCTGACACCATAAAAACCCTAGAAGAAAATCTAGGAAAAACCATTCAGGACATAGGAGTAGGCAAGGACTTCATGACCAAAACACCAAAAGCATTGGCAACAAAAGCCAAAATAGACAAATGGGACCTAATCAAACTCCACAGCTTCTGCACGGCAAAAGAAACAGTCACTAGAGTGAATCGGCAACCATCAGAATGGGAAAAATTCTTTGCAGTTTACACATCTGACAAAGGGTTGATATCCAGAATTTACAAAGAACTCAAACAGATTTACAGGAAGAAAACAAACAAGCCCATTCAAAAATGGGCAAAGGATATGAACAGAAACTTTACAAAAGAAGACATACATGAGGGCAACAAACATATGAAAAAGTGCTCATCGTCATTGGTCATTAGAGAGATGCAAATCAAAACCACATTTACAACCATATTATCTTTGATAAACCAGACAAAAACAGGCAATGGGGAAAGGATTCCTATTTAATAAATGGTGTTGGGAAAACTGGCTAGCCATGTGCAGAAAGCAGAAACTGGACCCCTTCCTGACACCTTACACTAAAATTAACTCCAGATGGATTAAAGACTTCAACGTAAGACCTGACACCATAAAAACCCTAGAAGAAAATCTAGGCAAAACCATTCAGGACATAGGAGTAGGCAAGGACTTCATGACCAAAACACCAAAAGCATTGGCAACAAAAGCCAAAATAGACAAATGGGACCTAATCAAACTCCACAGCTTCTGCACGGCAAAAGAAACAGTCACTAGAGTGAATCGGCAACCATCAGAATGGGAAAAATCTTTGCAGTTTACACATCTGACAAAGGGTTGATATCCAGAATTTACAAAGAACTCAAACAGATTTACAGGAAGAAAACAAACAAGCCCATTCAAAAATGGGCAAAGGATATGAACAGAAACTTTACAAAAGAAGACATACATGAGGCAACAAACATATGAAAAAGTGCTCATCGTCATTGGTCATTAGAGATGCAAATCAAAACCACATTGAGATACCATCTCACGCCAGTTAGAATGGCGATCATTAAAAATCTGGAGACAGCAGATGCTGGAGGATGTGGAGAAATAGGAACACTCTTACACTGTTGGTGGGAGTGTAAATTAGTTCAACCATTGTGGAAGACAGTGTGGCGATTCCTCAGGGACCTAGAAATAGAAATTCCATTTGACCCAGCAATCCCATTACTGGGTATCTATCAAGGACTATAAATCGTTCTACTATAAGGACACATGCACACGAATGTTCATTGCAGCACTGTTTACAATAGCAAAGACCTGGAACCAACCCAAATGCCCAACAATGATAGACTGGACTGGGAAAATGTGGCACATATACACCATGGAATATTATGCAGCAATCAAAAATGATGAGTTTGTGTCCTTTGTAGGGACATGGATGAATCTGGAGAACATCATTCTCAGCAAACTGACACAAGAACAGAAAAAGAAATACCGCATATACTCACTCATAGGTGGGTGAGAAAAATGAGAATACATGGACACAGAGGCGGTCTACTATACACTGGGAGTGTTGGGGGAATGGGGAGGGACAGCGGGGGGCTGGGGATAGCCTGGGGATGAATGCCAAGTGTGGGTGAGGGGGAGGAAAGCAGCAGAGCACACTTCCATGTGTGTACCTATGCAACTATCTTGCTCGTTTTGCACATGTACCCCCAAACCTATAATGCAATAAAAATTAAAAAAAAAAAAAAAAAAAGAAAAGAAAAAGTCTCCTGACTATTCCACAGGTGTGCATTATTTTTTTTATTCCTAATACGTGTTTATTGCTTTCTTCTTTTTAAATTTTTTTTTTAATTTTTATTGCATTATAGGTTTTGTGGTACATGTGCAGGACCTGCAAGTTATTTGCATAGGTACACACATGGCAGTGTGTTTTGCTGCCTTTCTCCCCTTCAACCACACTTGGTATTTTTCCCCAGGCTATCCCTTCCCAGCCCCCCCGCTGTCTCTTCCCCATTTCTCCAATATTCCCCAGTGTGTGGAAGACCCCCTTCCTGTGTCAGGGGTCAGGGAGTTGCTTGAGGAGATGGTCTGTCCTTTATAGCAGCTACAGTTCTGAGCTGTGAACTCTGTTGTTCATTCAGAACTGTCAGGAGGATGTGTTTATGTCTGCTGCAACAGAACTCATAACCCCCCTCCCTTTTTCCCCCTTAGATGCTCTGTCTCACGGAGTTGGGGCTTTCTTTATGAGTATCTGTTGCACTGTCCTGCCCAGCTAGGAGGCAGTCTATTCACTATTTTCTTGCTGGGGCTTCGCCCTGCTAGTGCGGGTCCGCCCTGTTGCTGTGGGGCTCCGTTCTGCTGTGGCTTGCTCCGCCCTACTGTGGCGTGCTCCTCCCTGCTGGCAGAGTCTCTCTGTTAAGGCAGGTTGCCTGGCAACAGCACGCTGTGTCAGCCCTGGGTGGTACTTCGTAGCAGGGATTGCATCAGCAGTGGCAGATGCCCCTGAAGAGTCTAGATGGGCAGCAAAACTCTCAGCCCAGCGCCTCCAATTGCTGCCCTGCTTGTCCCTCAGGGGTGGGAGATGATGAATTGCCTCAGAGTCCGTTTTCTCTCTCTCTCTCTCTCTCTCTTTCTAAACTGAACAGTTGACTCTCACTGGCGCCCAGCAACCTGCTGATAGGGTTGATATCCAGAATTTACAAAGAACTCAAACAGATTTACAGGAAGAAAACAAACAAGCCCATTCAAAAATGGGCAAAGGATATGAACAGAAACTTTACAAAAGAAGACATACATGAGGGCAACAAACATATGAAAAAGTGCTCATCGTCATTGGTCATTAGAGAGATGCAAATCAAAACCACATTGAGATACCATCTCACGCCAGTTAGAATGGCGATCATTAAAAATCTGGAGACAGCAGATGCTGGAGAGGATGTGGAGAAATAGGAACACTCTTACACTGTTGGTGGGAGTGTAAATTAGTTCAACCATTGTGGAAGACAGTGTGGCGATTCCTCAGGGACCTAGAAATAGAAATTCCATTTGACCCAGCAATCCCATTACTGGGTATCTATCCAAAGGACTATAAATCGTTCTACTATAAGGACACATGCACACGAATGTTCATTGCAGCACTGTTTACAATAGCAAAGACCTGGAACCAACCCAAATGCCCAACAATGATAGACTGGACTGGGAAAATGTGGCACATATACACCATGGAATATTATGCAGCAATCAAAATGATGAGTTTGTGTCCTTTGTAGGGACATGGATGAATCTGGAGAACATCATTCTCAGCAAACTGACACAAGAACAGAAAAGAAATAAAGGGTATTCAAATAGGAAAGGTGGAAGCCAAATTGTCTCTATTTGCAGACGACATGATAGAATACCTAGAAGACCCCATCACCTCAGCCCAAAAGCTCCTGCAACTGATAAGCAACTTCAGCAAAGTCTCAGGATATAAAATCAATGTTCAAAAATCACAAGCATTCCTATACACCAATAACAGACTTAAAGAGAACCAAATCAAGAATGAACTGCCATTCACAATTGCTACAAAGAAAATAAAATACCTAGGAATACAACTCACTAGGAATGTAAGGGACCTCTTTAAGGAAAACTACAAACAACTGCTCAACGAAATAAGAGAGGACACAAACAGATGGAGAAACATTCCATGTTCGTGGTTAGAAAGAATCAATATCGTGAAAATGGCTATACTGCCCAAAGTAATTTACACAATCAATGCTATGCCCATCAAACTACCATTGAATTTCTTCACAGAACTGGAAAAAACCACCATGAATTTCATATGGAACCAAAAAAGAGCCCGCATAGCCAAGGCAATTCTAAGCAAAAAGAACACAGCAGGAGGCATCACACTACCAGACTTCAAACTATACTACAAGGCTACAGTAATCAAAACAGCATGGTACTGGTACCAAAACAGAGATATAGACCAATGGAACAGAACAGAGGCATCGGAGGCAACACAACACATTTACAACCATATTATCTTTGATAAACCAGACAAAAACAGGCAATGGGGAAAGGATTCCCTATTTAATAAATGGTGTTGGGAAAACTGGCTAGCCATGTGCAGAAAGCAGAAACTGGACCCCTTCCTGACACCTTACACTAAAATTAACTCCAGATGGATTAAAGACTTCAACGTAAGACCTGACACCATAAAAACCCTAGAAGAAAATCTAGGAAAAACCATTCAGGACATAGGAGTAGGCAAGGACTTCATGACCAAAACACCAAAAGCATTGGCAACAAAAGCCAAAATAGACAAATGGGACCTAATCAAACTCCACAGCTTCTGCACGGCAAAAGAAACAGTCACTAGAGTGAATCGGCAACCATCAGAATGGGAAAAATTCTTTGCAGTTTACACATCTGACAAAGGGTTGATATCCAGAATTTACAAAGAACTCAAACAGATTTACAGGAAGAAAACAAACAAGCCCATTCAAAAATGGGCAAAGGATATGAACAGAAACTTTACAAAAGAAGACATACATGAGGGCAACAAACATATGAAAAAGTGCTCATCGTCATTGGTCATTAGAGAGATGCAAATCAAAACCACATTGAGATACCATCTCACGCCAGTTAGAATGGCGATCATTAAAAAATCTGGAGACAGCAGATGCTGGAGAGGATGTGGAGAAATAGGAACACTCTTACACTGTTGGTGGGAGTGTAAATTAGTTCAACCATTGTGGAAGACAGTGTGGCGATTCCTCAGGGACCTAGAAATAGAAATTCCATTTGACCCAGCAATCCCATTACTGGGTATCTATCCAAAGGACTATAAATCGTTCTACTATAAGGACACATGCACACGAATGTTCATTGCAGCACTGTTTACAATAGCAAAGACCTGGAACCAACCCAAATGCCCAACAATGATAGACTGGACTGGGAAAATGTGGCACATATACACCATGGAATATTATGCAGCAATCAAAATGATGAGTTTGTGTCCTTTGTAGGGACATGGATGAATCTGGAGAACATCATTCTCAGCAAACTGACACAAGAACAGAAAAAGAAATACCGCATATACTCACTCATAGGTGGGTGAGAAAAATGAGAATACATGGACACAGAGAGGCGGTCTACTATACACTGGGGAGTGTTGGGGGAATGGGGGAGGGACAGCGGGGGGGGCTGGGGGGGATAGCCTGGGGATGAATGCCAAGTGTGGGTGAGGGGGAGGAAAGCAGCAGAGCACACTTCCATGTGTGTACCTATGCAACTATCTTGCTCGTTTTGCACATGTACCCCCAAACCTATAATGCAATAAAATTAAAAAAAAAAAAGAAAAGTCTCCTGACTATTCCACAGGTGTGCATTATTTTTTTTATTCCTAATACGTGTTTATTGCTTTCTTCTTTTTAAATTTTTTTTTTAATTTTTATTGCATTATAGGTTTTGTGGTACATGTGCAGGACCTGCAAGTTATTTGCATAGGTACACACATGGCAGTGTGTTTTGCTGCCTTTCTCCCCTTCAACCACACTTGGTATTTTTCCCCAGGCTATCCCTTCCCAGCCCCCCCGCTGTCTCTTCCCCATTTCTCCAATATTCCCCAGTGTGTGGAAGACCCCCTTCCTGTGTCAGGGGTCAGGGAGTTGCTTGAGGAGATGGTCTGTCCTTTATAGCAGCTACAGTTCTGAGCTGTGAACTCTGTTGTTCATTCAGAACTGTCAGGAGGATGTGTTTATGTCTGCTGCAACAGAACTCATAACCCCCCTCCCTTTTTCCCCCTTAGATGCTCTGTCTCACGGAGTTGGGGCTTTCTTTATGAGTATCTGTTGCACTGTCCTGCCCAGCTAGGAGGCAGTCTATTCACTATTTTCTTGCTGGGGCTTCGCCCTGCTAGTGCGGGTCCGCCCTGTTGCTGTGGGGCTCCGTTCTGCTGTGGCTTGCTCCGCCCTACTGTGGCGTGCTCCTCCCTGCTGGCAGAGTCTCTCTGTTAAGGCAGGTTGCCTGGCAACAGCACGCTGTGTCAGCCCTGGGTGGTACTTCAGTAGCAGGGGATTGCATCAGCAGTGGCAGATGCCCCTCCCGCACCGGGCTGCACCGTCCTAGATGCCGGCAGCAAAACTCTCAGCCCCGAGCGCCTCCAATTGCTGCCCTGCTTGTCCCCGTCAGGGTGGGACCCGCGGATCCCGATCACCCAGCTCCCTGCCTCAGAGTCCGTCCTCTCTCTCTCTCTCTCTCTCTCTCTCTCTCTTCCTCTCCCCAAACTGAACAGTTGACTCTCACTGGCGCCCCAGCAACCTGCTGATAGGGCACTGGGATCCATGCGATCTCCTGTGCCGCTGCCCACTGCACCAGCTCAGATCACGTTTCCCAGTAATCTCCTGGTCTGGCTCATTGTCCAAGTCCCATTCAATCAGATGGGCATGCCGATCTGCCCTTCCAAATCTCAGATTGCCGGTTTAACAGGGCACCCAGACCAGTGAGTTTTGTGCCCGGTGCCGCTGCACTGCAGAACCAGCTGAAGCGGCCGCGCGAGCCAGCTGTGCTAGCGTCCGGTGTCTCTCCCACACCTGGACTTTCTACGTTCTGTGGGAAAAAAAGATCTGTCCGAGAATGCGGCTAGGACTCACCCTCTGCACCTTCACTGAGAGCTGCAATGCGGAGTCTCCTCTACGACGCCATCTCGGAAGTCCCTCCAGGCATGTGTTTTTACATACGGCTCTAAATGAGTGGCTATACGAAATAGAATTTTAACTTTACCCAAGGTGTATGTTATTCAGTTAGGCTCTGAATATGTGGCTATAGGAAATAGAATTCTGACTACAATAGAGCTGTTTCATATTCAAGGAAGCTCTGAAATTGATGCCACATGTAAAAGCATCCTGAGTATTTCCCAGTTCTGCATTATTCACTTAAGCTCTGAAACTTTGGCCATATGAAACTGTTTTCTGACTTGTCCACTGGCGTGTATTATTGACTGTGACTCTAAATATTTGGTCATGTAAAATAGAAAATTGACTATTCCAAAGTTCTGTACTACTCACTTAGTCTTTGATTTTGTGGCCACATAAAATAGTCTAGTGTCTATTCCACACGTGTGCATTATCTCCTGATGCTGTAAATGAGAGCCTATATAAAGTACACTCCTAACACTACCCTAGGTGTTCCTTACTCAGTGAGGCTCATTTTGTGTGACTATGAAACAGTATGCTGCTATATTAAATATTTGTATCATTTAGTGAATGTCTGAATGAGTGTCTATATGAAATAGAATACTGAGTACTTTACATTTCTGCATTTTTCACTGAGGTTATGAGTCATTGGCCATATAAATTGGAATCCAGAAAAATCCACAGTTGCGTATTATCCAGTGAGGCTATGAAGGAGTGTCCTAATAAAATAAACTCCTGGCTACTCCAGAGGTGTACATTATTTACCAAGGCTCTGAATGAATGTCCATCGAAAATAAACTCCAAGTTATTCTCCAGGTGTGTATTATTCAGTGAGGCTCAGAAGATGTGGCCATATTAATTAGATTCCTTAAAACATAAAGGACCTGTTTTATTCATTGTGGCTCTGAATATGTGTCTACATGAAATAGACTCCTGACTACATCACATTATTTAGTGACACTCCGAATTAGAGGCCACATGAAAAAGTCTCCTGACTATTCCACAGGTGTGCCTTATTTAGTGAGACTCTGAATGAGGGGATAATGGTAATTCCTGACTATTTCCCCAGGTGTGTACACTTAGTGAGGCTCTTAACGAATGGCCATAGAAAATAGACTGCTGACTATTTGGCAGATTTGCATTATTTAGTGATTCTCTGAATGGGTGGCCATAAAAAATAGACTCCAAACTATATCACAAGTGTGTAATATTCACTAAGGCTGTGAAAGAGGGTCCATAAGAATCCGACTTCTAATTACTTTACATGTGCATTATTCACTGTTTGTCTGAATGAGTAGCTGTATGACATAGACTACTCATTATTATCCATGTGTGCATTAATCAAACAGGCTCTGTTTGAGTGTCCATGCCAAATAGACTCCTGACACTGCCCCAGGTGTGTATTAATCAGCGATACACAAAATTAGAGTTCATATGAAATAGACTCCTAACTATCACACAGGAGCCTATAATTTAGCAAGGCACATAATTCTTGGCTATGATAAACAGCATCCAGATTACTCTATAGAAGTTTACTATTCACTGAAACTATGAATGATAGACCATAAAAAATAGACACCTGACTATTGCTTTATTGTGAGTTATTCAATAAGTTGCTAAATGCGTGGTAGTATCAAATAGAATCCTGAGGATTCTTCAGGTGTATATCACTCAGTGAGGCACAAAATGAGTGGCCATATAAAAAATGCTCGACTATTACCCTGGTGTGCATTATTCACTGAGGCTCTAAATGAGTGGCTACATGAAGTAGACACTTAAATCTTCCCCACGTGTGTATTATTGAATGAGACTCTGACTATGCGGGCATAAAAATGAGACCCAGGTGTATTGCCCAGGTGTTCATTACCTACAGAGTCTCTGAATGTGTAGGCATTTGAAATAGACACATGGCTATTTTTGAGGGGAGTATTCTTCCCAGAGGCCCTGAACGGGTGGCCATGTGAAAGAGATTTTTTACTTTTCAGATATACGTATTATTCACTAAAACACTGAAAGAGTGGCCTTTTGAAATAGAACCCATTTTACTCCACAGGTGTGAGTTAGTTTTTGATTCACCAAACGAATCACCATATGAAACAGACTAGTGATTATTTCCCACATGTGCAGTATTCAAAAAGGTTCTGTATGATTGTCCATATCAAATAGTCTCCTGACTCTGACACATGTGTGTATCATTCACGGAGCTGCTTAATTTGGCCTACCTTCAATAGGATCCGGACTACCCCACAGCTCTTTATTACGCACTGAAGCTCTGAATGAGAGGCTATATGAAATAGACTCTTTACTATTGCCCCATTGTGTATTATTCGGTAATGCTGTTACTGAGTGGCCGTATGATTTGGACTCTGACAATTCCCAAAGTGTGTATTCTTCAGTGAGATTCTGAACGAGTTACCACATAACATAAACTCCTGAGTCTATCCTCTTGACTATTTATCAGTTCTGCATTGTCCACTGAGTCGCTGTGTGTAGGGTCATATCAAATAGTCTCCAGACTGTTCTTTAGTTGTGCATTATTCAGTGAGTCTCTGAATAAGTGGCTATACATAATATAATCCTATGTATTTTCCAGATATATATGATTCTTCACTGTGGTTCTGAAGCAGTGGCCATGTAAGATCCACTCCAGAAGTTTCCATATGTCTGTATTATTCTGTGAAGCTCTGAATGAGTTGCCATAAAATAGAGACTCCTTAATACGCTTCAGGCTTGCGTTTTTACATTCGTCTCTAAATCAGCGGCTACACGAAACAGAATTCTGACTTTTTCCAAGGTGAATGTTATTCAGTTAGTCTCTAAATATGTGGCTATAGAAAATATAATTATGTCTACAATAGAGTTGTTTCTTATTCAATGAAGCTCTGAAATTGATGCCACATGCAATTGCTTCCTTAGTATTCCTTAGGTATGTATTATTAACTGAGACTCTGAAACTTTAGCCATATTAAATTATTTTCTGATTACTCCACATGTTTGTATTATTGACTCTGACTCTAAACATTTGGCCATATGAAATAGACTAGTGACTATTCAAAAGTTGTATATTACTCACTCAGGCTTTGATTTTGTGGCCATATAAAATAGAATAGTGTCTATTCCACACGTGTGCATTATTCCCTGATTCTGTAAATGAGAGGCTAAATAAAGTAGACTCCTAACACTTCCCTAGGTGTGCCTTACTCAGCAAGGCTCATTTTGTGTGACAATATGAAACAGGATGCTGCTTTATTAAATATTTGTATCATTTAGTGAATGTCTGAATGAGTGTCTATATGAAATAGACTGCTGAGTACTTTACATTTGTGCATTTGTCACTGAGGTTACGAGTCAGTGGCCACATAAATTGGAATCCGGACTAATCCACACGTGCATATTATCCACTGAGGCTATGAATGAGTGTCCTAATAAAATAGACTCCTGGCTACTCCACAGTTGTGCATTATTTACCAAGGCTCTGAATGAATGTTCATTGAAAATAGACACCAAATTAGTCCCCAGGTGTGTATTATTCAGTGAGGCTCAGAAGATGTGGCCATATTAATTAGATTCCTTACAACATAGAGGGCCTGTCTTATTCACTGAGGCTCTGATTATGTGTCTACATAAAAGAGACTCCTGACTACACCACATTATTCAGTGACACTCCGAATTAGAGGCCACATCACAGAGTCTCCTGACTATTCCACAGGTGTGCATTATTTAGTTATTCTCTGAATGAGTGGCCATTAAAAATAGACTCCAGACTATATCACAAGGGTGTAATATTTACTGAAGTTGTGAAAGATGGGCCATATGAAACAGACTTCTATTTACTCCACATGTGCATTATTCACAGATTGTCTGAATGAGTAGCCATATGATCGAGACTCCTCATTATTATCCATGTGTGCATTAATCAAACAAGTTCGGTTTGAGTGTCCATACCAAACACAATCCTGACCCTGCCTCAGGTGTGTGTTACTCAGCGATACACAAAATTAGAGTTCATATTAAATAGACTCCTGACTATCACCCAGGTGTGTATCATTCAGGAAGGAACTTAATGCGTGGCTATCTTAAACAGCATCCTGATTACTCCATAGAAGTTCATTATTCACTGAAACTTTAAGTGATAGACCATATAAAATAGACACCTGAGTATTGCTCCATTGTGAATTATTCAATAAGGTTCTAAATGAGTAGTAGTATCAAAGAGAATCCTGAGGATTCTTCAAGTGTATATCACTCAGTGAGGCACAAAATGAGTGGCCATATAAAAAATGCTCGATGATTATCATAGTGTGCATTATTCACTGAGGCTCTAAATGAGTGGCTACATGAAGTAGACTCTTAATTCTTCCCCAGATGAGTATTATTGAATGAGACTCTGACTAAGTGGGCATAAAAATGAGACTCAGGTGTATTGCCCAGGTGTTTAGTATGTACAGAGACCCTGAATGTGTAGGCATTTGAAGTAGACACTTGATAATTTTTGAGGGGAGTTTTCTTCACATAGGCCGTGAATGAGTGGCCATGTGAAAGAGATTCCTGACTTATCAGATATACATATTTTTCAGTGGAACACTGAAAGAGTAGCCTTATGAAATAGAACCAATTTTACTTCACAGGTGTACATTATTTTTTGATTCTCCAAATGAATCACCATATGAAACAGACTAGTGATTATTCCACATGGGCAGTATTTGAAAAGGTTCTGTATGAGTTTCTATATCAAATACTCTCCTGACTCTGACACATGTGTGTATCATTCACGGAGCTGCTTAATTTGGCCTACCTTCAATAGGATCCTGACTACTCCACAGCTGTTTATTACTCACTGAAACTCTGAATGAGAGGCTATATGACATAGAATACTTACTATTGCCCCATTGTGCATTATTCTGTAACGCTGTGATTGAGTGTCCATATGACTTGGCCACTGACTATTCCCAAGGTGTGTATTCTTCAGTGAGATTCTGAACGAGTGACCCCATAACATAAACTCTTGACTCTATCCTCTTGACTATTTTTGAGTTCTGCATTGTCCACTGAGTCGCTGGGTGTAGAGTCATATCAAATAATCTCCAGACTCTTCCTTAGGTGTGCCTTATTCAGTGAGTCTCTGAATAAGTGGCTATATATAATATAATCCTGAGTATTTTCCAGATATATATAATGTGTCACGGAGGATCTGAATAAGCGGCCATGTGAAATACACTCCTGATGTTTCCATAGGTCTGTATTATTCTGTGAAGCTCTGAATGTGTGGCCATAAAATAGAGACTCCTGAATACTACTCAGGCGTGCGTTTTGACATTCGGCTCTAAATGAGTGGCTATACGAAATAGAATCCTGACTTTTCCCAAGGTGTGTGTTATTCAGTTAGGCTCCAAATATGTGTCTATATGAAAGAGAATTCTGACTACAATACAGGGGTCTCTTATTCAATGAAGCTCTGAAATTGATGGCACATGTAATAGCGTCCTGAGTGTTTCCCTGATATGTATTATTCACTGAGGCTCTGAAACTTTGGCCATATGAAATTGTTTTATGACTACTCCACAGGTATGTATTACTGCTTCTGACTCTAAATATTTGGGCATATGGAATAGACTAGTAACTATTCCATAGTTGTTTATTACTGTATCAGGCTTTGATTTTGTGGCAATATAAAATAGACTAGTGTCTATTCCACACGTTTGCATTATTCCCTGAGGCGTAAATGAGAGGCTATATAAAGTAGACTCCTATCACTTCCCCGGGTTTCCATTACTAAGTGAGGCTCTTTTTGTGTTACCATATGAAAAAGGATGCTGTCTATATTTAATATTTGTATTATTCAGTGAATCTCTGAATGAGTGTCTATATGAAATAGACTGCTGAGTTCTTTACATTTGTGCATTTTTCACTGAGGTTATGAGTCAGTGGCCCTATAAAATGAAATCCTGTCTAATCCACACGTGCATATTATCCACTGAAGCTATTAATTACTGTCATAATAAAACAGACTCCTGGCTTCGCCACAGGTGTACATTATTTCCCGAGGCTCTGAACGAATGTCCATCGAAAATAGACTCCAAATTATTCCCCAGGTGTGTATTATTCAGTGAGGCTCAGAGGATGTGGCCATATTAATTAGATTCCGTACTGTATCAAGGGCCTGTCTTATTCACTGTGTCTCCTAATATGAGTCTACGTGATATAGACTCCTGACTACACCACATGATTCAGTGACACTCCGAATTAGAGGCCACATGAAAAAGTCTCCTGACTATTTCACAGGTGTGCATTATTCAGTGAGACTCTGAATGAGGGAATAAAGGTAAGCCCTGACTATTTCCCCAGGTGTGTACACTTAGTGAGGCTCTTAACGAGTGGCCATAGGAAAGAGACTTCTGACTATTCTGCAGGTGTGCATTATTTAGTGATTCTCTAAATGAGTGGCCATAAATAATAAACTCCAGACTATATCACAATTGTGTAATATTCAGTGAGGCTGTGTAAGAGGGGCCATATGAATCAGACTTCTAATTACTCCACATGTGAATTATTCATAGTTTTTCTGAATGAGTAGCCATATGACATAGACTCCTCATTATTATACATGTGTGCATTAATCAAACAAGCTATATTTGAGTGTTCATACCAAATGGAATAATGACCCTGCCCCAGGTGTGTATTACTCAGCGATACACAAAATTAGAGTTCATATGAAATAGACTCCTGACTATCACCCAGGTGTGTATCATTCAGGAAGGCACTTAATTAGTGGCTATTTTAAACTGCATCCTGATTACTCCATAGAAGTTCAATATTCACTGAAACTGTGAATGATAGACCATATAAAATAGACACCTGACTATTGCTACCTTGTGAATTATTCAATAAAGTTCTAAATGAGTGGTAGTATCAAATAGAATCCTGAGGATTCTTCAGGTGTATATCACGCAGTGAGGCATAAAATGAGTGTCTATATGAAAAATGCTCGACTATTACCCTTGTGTGCATTATTCACTGAAGATCTAAATGAGTGGCTACATGAAGTAGACTCTGAACTCTTCCCCAGGTGTGTATTATTGAATGAGACTCTGACTAAGTGTGCATAAAAAAGAGTCTCAGGTGTATTTCCCAGGTGTTCATTACTTACAGAGACTCTGAATGTGTAGGCATTTGAAGTAGATCCTTGAGTGTTTCTGAGGGGATTTATATTCACACAGGCCCAGAACGAGTGGCCATGTGAAAGAGATTTCTGACTTTTCAGATATACATATTGTTCACGAAACCAGTGAAAGAGTGGCCTTATGAAATATAACCCATTTTACTCCACAGGTATGTATTACTGCTTCTGACTCTAAATATTTGGGCATATGGAATAGACTAGTAACTATTCCATAGTTGTTTATTACTGTATCAGGCTTTGATTTTGTGGCAATATAAAATAGACTAGTGTCTATTCCACACGTTTGCATTATTCCCTGAGGCGTAAATGAGAGGCTATATAAAGTAGACTCCTATCACTTCCCCGGGTTTCCATTACTAAGTGAGGCTCTTTTTGTGTTACCATATGAAAAAGGATGCTGTCTATATTTAATATTTGTATTATTCAGTGAATCTCTGAATGAGTGTCTATATGAAATAGACTGCTGAGTTCTTTACATTTGTGCATTTTTCACTGAGGTTATGAGTCAGTGGCCTATAAAATGAAATCCTGTCTAATCCACACGTGCATATTATCCACTGAAGCTATTAATTACTGTCATAATAAAACAGACTCCTGGCTTCGCCACAGGTGTACATTATTTCGAGGCTCTGAATGAATGTCCATCGAAAATAGACTCCAAATTATTCCCCAGGTGTGTATTATTCAGTGAGGCTCAGAGGATGTGGCCATATTAATTAGATTCCGTACTGTATCAAGGGCCTGTCTTATTCACTGTGTCTCCTAATATGAGTCTACGTGATATAGACTCCTGACTACACCACATGATTCAGTGACACTGAATTAGAGGCCACATGAAAAGTCTCCTGACTATTCCACAGGTGTGCATTATTCAGTGAGACTCTGAATGAGGGAATAAAGGTAAGCCCTGACTATTTCCCCAGGTGTGTACACTTAGTGAGGCTCTTAACGAGTGGCCATAGGAAAGAGACTTCTGACTATTCTGCAGGTGTGCATTATTTAGTGATTCTCTAAATGAGTGGCCATAAATAATAAACTCCAGACTATATCACAATTGTGTAATATTCAGTGAGGCTGTGTAAGAGGGGCCATATGAATCAGACTTCTAATTACTCCACATGTGAATTATTCATAGTTTTTCTGAATGAGTAGCCATATGACATAGACTCCTCATTATTATACATGTGTGCATTAATCAAACAAGCTATATTTGAGTGTTCATACCAAATGGAATAATGACCCTGCCCCAGGTGTGTATTACTCAGCGATACACAAAATTAGAGTTCATATGAAATAGACTCCTGACTATCACCCAGGTGTGTATCATTCAGGAAGGCACTTAATTAGTGGCTATTTTAAACTGCATCCTGATTACTCCATAGAAGTTCAATATTCACTGAAACTGTGAATGATAGACCATATAAAATAGACACCTGACTATTGCTACCTTGTGAATTATTCAATAAAGTTCTAAATGAGTGGTAGTATCAAATAGAATCCTGAGGATTCTTCAGGTGTATATCACGCAGTGAGGCATAAAATGAGTGTCTATATGAAAAATGCTCGACTATTACCCTTGTGTGCATTATTCACTGAGATCTAAATGAGTGGCTACATGAAGTAGACTCTGAACTCTTCCCCAGGTGTGTATTATTGAATGAGACTCTGACTAAGTGTGCATAAAAAAGAGTCTCAGGTGTATTTCCCAGGTGTTCATTACTTACAGAGACTCTGAATGTGTAGGCATTTGAAGTAGATCCTTGAGTGTTTCTGAGGGGATTTATATTCACACAGGCCCAGAACGAGTGGCCATGTGAAAGAGATTTCTGACTTTTCAGATATACATATTGTTCACTAAACCAGTGAAAGAGTGGCCTTATGAAATATAACCCATTTTACTCCACAGGTATGTGTTATTTTTTGATTCTCCAAACGAATCACCATATGAAACAGACTTTTGATTTTTCACCACATGTGCAGTATTCGAAAAGTTTCTGTATGAGTGTCTATATCAAATAGTCTCCTGACTCTGACACATGTGTGCATCATTCACGGAACTGCTTAATTTGGGGCTACCTTAAATAGGGTCCTGACTACTTCACAGCTCTTTATTACTCACTGAAGCTCTGAATGAGAGTCCATATGAAATAGACTCCTTAGTATTGCCCCTTTGTGCATTATCCCATAATCCTGTGATTCAGTGGCCATATGACATGGACACTTAATATACCAAAGGCGTGTATTCTTCAGTGACATTCTGAATGAGTGACCACATAACATAAACTTCCGACTCTATCATCTTGACTATTTTTCTGTTCTGCATTGTCCACTGAGTCGCTGGGTGTAGGGTCATATCAAATAGTCTTTAGACTATTCCTTATGTGTGCATTATTCAGTGAGTCTCTGAATAAGTGGCTATATATAATATAACCCTGAGTATTTTCCAGATATATATGATTCTTCACTGAGGTTCTGAATAAGTGGCTATGTGAAATACACTCCTGACGTTTCCATAGGTCTGTATAATTCTGTGAAGCTCTGAATGAGTGGCCATAAAATAGAGTCTTATGAATACTCCTCAGGCGTGCATTTTTACATTTGGCTCTAAATGAGTGTGTATACGAAATAGAATCCTGACTATTTCCAAGGTGTATGTTATTTAGTTAGGCTCTGAATATGTAGCTATAGGCAATAGAATTCTGACTACATTACAGGTGTTTATTATTCAATGAAATTCTGAAACTTATGCCACATGTAATAGCGTCCTGATTTTTTCTGAAGTGTGTATTATTCTCTGAGGATCTGAAACTTTGGCCATATGAACTTGTTTTCTCACTATTCCACAGGTGTGCATTATTTAGTGATTCTCTAAATGAGTGGCCATAAATAATAAACTCCAGACTATATCACAATTGTGTAATATTCAGTGAGGCTCAGAGGATGTGGCCATATTAATTAGATTCCGTACTGTATCAAGGGCCTGTCTTATTCACTGTGTCTCCTAATATGAGTCTACGTGATATAGACTCCTGACTATCACCCAGGTGTGTATTATTCAGTGAGACTCTGAATGAGGGAATAAAGGTAAGCCCTGACTATTTCCCCAGGTGTGTATTATTCAGTGAGGCTGTGTAAGAGGGCCATATGAATCAGACTTCTAATTACTCCACATGTGAATTATTCAATAAAGTTCTAAATGAGTGGCTACATGAAGTAGACTCTGAACTCTTCCCCAGGTGTGTACACTTAGTGAGGCTCTTAACGAGTGGCCATAGGAAAGAGACTTCTGACTATTCTGCAGGTGTGCATTATTCAGTGAGTCTCTGAATAAGTGGCTATGTGAAATACACTCCTGACGTTTCCATAGGTCTGTATAATTCTGTGAAGCTCTGAATGAGAGTCCATATGAAATAGACTCCTGACTATCACCCAGGTGTGTATTATTGAATGAGACTCTGACTAAGTGTGCATAAAAAGAGTCTCAGGTGTATTTCCCAGGTGTTCATTACTTACAGAGACTCTGAATGTGTAGGCATTTGAAGTAGATCCTTGAGTGTTTCTGAGGATTTATATTCACACAGGCCCAGAACGAGTGGCCATAGGAAAGAGACTTCTGACTATTCTGCAGGTGTGCATTATTCAGTGAGACTCTGAATGTGTAGGCATTTGAAGTAGATCCTTGAGTGTTTCTGAGGATTTATATTCACACAGGCCCAGAACGAGTGGCCATAGGAAAGAGACTTCTGACTATTCTGCAGGTGTGCATTATTCAGTGAGACTCTGAATGTGTAGGCATTTGAAGTAGATCCTTGAGTGTTTCTGAGGATTTATATTCACACAGGCCCAGAACGAGTGGCCATAGGAAAGAGACTTCTGACTATTCTGCAGGTGTGCATTATTTAGTGATTCTCTAAATGAGTGGCCATAAAATAGAGTCTTATGAATACTCCTCAGGCGTGCATTTTACATTTGGCTCTAAATGAGTGGCCATAAAATAGAGTCTTATGAATACTCCTCAGGCGTGCATTTTACATTTGGCTCTAAATGAGTGGCTACATGAAGTAGACTCTGAACTCTTCCCCAGGTGTGTATTATTCAGTGAGACTCTGAATGAGGGAATAAAGGTAAGCCCTGACTATTTCCCCAGGTGTGTACACTTAGTGAGGCTCTTAACGAGTGGCCATAGGAAAGAGACTTCTGACTATTCTGCAGGTGTGCATTATTTAGTGATTCTCTAAATGAGTGGCTACATGAAGTAGACTCTGAACTCTTCCCCAGGTGTGTATTATTCAGTGAGACTCTGAATGAGGGAATAAAGGTAAGCCCTGACTATTTCCCCAGGTGTGTACACTTAGTGAGGCTCTTAACGAGTGGCCATAGGAAAGAGACTTCTGACTATTCTGCAGGTGTGCATTATTCAGTGAGACTCTGAATGAGGGAATAAAGGTAAGCCCTGACTATTTCCCCAGGTGTGTATTATTCAGTGAGACTCTGAATGAGGGAATAAAGGTAAGCCCTGACTATTTCCCCAGGTGTGTACACTTAGTGAGGCTCTTAACGAGTGGCCATAGGAAAGAGACTTCTGACTATTCTGCAGGTGTGCATTATTTAGTGATTCTCTGAATGAGTGGCCATAAAATAGAGTCTTATGAATACTCCTCAGGCGTGCATTTTACATTTGGCTCTAAATGAGTGGTAGTATCAAATAGAATCCTGAGGATTCTTCAGGTGTATATCACGCAGTGAGGCATAAAATGAGTGGCTACATGAAGTAGACTCTGAACTCTTCCCCAGGTGTGTATTACTCAGCGATACACAAAATTAGAGTTCATATGAAATAGACTCCTGACTATCACCCAGGTGTGTATTATTGAATGAGACTCTGACTAAGTGTGCATAAAAAGAGTCTCAGGTGTATTTTCTAGGTGTTCATTACTTACAGAGACTCTGAATGTGTAGGCATTTGAAGTAGATCCTTGAGTGTTTCTGAGGGGATTTATATTCACACAGGCCCAGAACGAGTGGCCATGTGAAAGAGATTTCTGACTTTTCAGATATACATATTGTTCACGAAACCAGTGAAAGAGTGGCCTTATGAAATATAACCCATTTTACTCCACAGGTATGTGTTATTTTTTGATTCTCCAAACGAATCACCATATGAAACAGACTTTTGATTTTTCACCACATGTGCAGTATTCGAAAAGTTTCTGTATGAGTGTCTATATCAAATAGTCTTTAGACTATTCCTTATGTGTGCATTATTCAGTGAGTCTCTGAATAAGTGGCTATGTGAAATACACTCCTGACGTTTCCATAGGTCTGTATAATTCTGTGAAGCTCTGAATGAGAGTCCATATGAAATAGACTCCTTAGTATTGCCCCTTTGTGCATTATCCCATAATCCTGTGATTCAGTGGCCATATGACATGGACACTTAATATACCAAAGGCGTGTATTCTTCAGTGACATTCTGAATGAGTGACCACATAACATAAACTTCCGACTCTATCATCTTGACTATTTTTCTGTTCTGCATTGTCCACTGAGTCGCTGGGTGTAGGGTCATATCAAATAGTCTCCTGACTCTGACACATGTGTGCATCATTCACGGAACTGCTTAATTTGGGGCTACCTTAAATAGGGTCCTGACTACTTCACAGCTCTTTATTACTCACTGAAGCTCTGAATGAGAGTCCATATGAAATAGACTCCTGACTATCACCCAGGTGTGTATTACTCAGCGATACACAAAATTAGAGTTCATATGAAATAGACTCCTTAGTATTGCCCTTTGTGCATTATCCCATAATCCTGTGATTCAGTGGCCATATGACATGGACACTTAATATACCAAAGGCGTGTATTCTTCAGTGACATTCTGAATGAGTGACCACATAACATAAACTTCCGACTCTATCATCTTGACTATTTTTCTGTTCTGCATTGTCCACTGAGTCGCTGGGTGTAGGGTCATATCAAATAGTCTTTAGACTATTCCTTATGTGTGCATTATTCAGTGAGTCTCTGAATAAGTGGCTATATATAATATAACCCTGAGTATTTTCCAGATATATATGATTCTTCACTGAGGTTCTGAATAAGTGGCTATGTGAAATACACTCCTGACGTTTCCATAGGTCTGTATAATTCTGTGAAGCTCTGAATGAGTGGCCATAAAATAGAGTCTTATGAATACTCCTCAGGCGTGCATTTTTACATTTGGCTCTAAATGAGTGTGTATACGAAATAGAATCCTGACTATTTCCAAGGTGTATGTTATTTAGTTAGGCTCTGAATATGTAGCTATAGGCAATAGAATTCTGACTACATTACAGGTGTTTATTATTCAATGAAATTCTGAAACTTATGCCACATGTAATAGCGTCCTGATTTTTTCTGAAGTGTGTATTATTCTCTGAGGATCTGAAACTTTGGCCATATGAACTTGTTTTCTCACTATTCCACAGGCATGTATTATTTACTCTGACTCTAAATATTTGGGCATATTGAATAGACTAGTGACTATTTCAAAGTTGTGTATTACTCACTCAGGCTTTGATTTTGTGGCCATATAAAATAGACTAGTGTCGAGCTTCTGGCAAGATGGCGTTGTAGAAGCGACTCAGGATTGCAGTTCTCAGTGAAGGTGCAGAGGGTGAGTCCTAGCTGCATTCTCGGATGGACCTTTTTACCCACAGAGTGTTGAAAGTCCCATGTGTGGGGAGAGACACGGGACGCTAGTACAGCCGGCTAGTGCAGCTGGCGATGCAGCAGGACCCTGCATGGAACTCACTGGTCTGGTTGCACTGTTAAACCGGCAATCTGAGATTTGGAAGGGCAGATTGGCCTGTCCATCTGATTGAATGGGACTTCGAAAATGAGCCAGACCAGGAGTTTCCTGGGAAGCATGATGTGAGCCAGTGCAGTGGGCAGCGGTATGGGAGATCACATGGATCCCAGTGCCCTAGCGGCAGGGGTGCCAGTGAGAGAGTCGACCTTTCAGCTTGGGAAGAGGAAGAGAGAGAGAGAGGACGGACTCTGAGGCAGGGAGCTGGGTGACTGGGCTCGGCGGGTTCCACCGTCATGGGGACAAGCAGGGTGGAGATTGGAGGCATTCAGGATTGAGAGTTTTGCTTCCCTAGGATGGTTCAGCCCAGTGAGGGAGAGGCATCACCACTACTGACGCAATCCACCCCTACTGAAGTACCACCCAGGGCTGATGCAGCCTGCTGTTTCCGAGGCAACCTGCCATAAAACAGAGACTCCGCCAGGAGGGGGGTGCACTCCAGAGCAGAACGAAGCCCAGCAGCAACAGGGAAGACCCGCGCTAGCAAGGCAGAGCCCGGGCAGGAAAATAGTGAATAGACTGCTTCCTCCTGGGGAAGGACAGTGCAACAGATACTCATAAAGAAAGCCCAAACTCCCTGAGACAGAGCATCTAAGGGGAAGGAAAAAGAAGGCTAATGTTTTATGAGTTCTGTTGCAGTAGACATAAACAACCTCGCAACAGTCCTGAATGAACAACGGAGCTCACAGCTCAGCACTGGAGGTACTATAAAGCACAGACCGTCTCCTCAAGCAGCTCCCTGACCCCTGTATATCCAAAGAGTCACCACAAAAAAAGGACTAATCAGACTGACATTTGGCGGGCATCATTCTGGAACAAAGACAGCAGAAGAAAAATCTGGTATCATCCCTCACTGTTCCACAGCTGCTACAGGTACCCCAGACAAGCAGGGCCTGGATTGGACCTCCACACTCATACAGCAGACGAGATAGACCATTAGAAGGAAAACTAAGTAACAGAAATACTTCATCATCAACAATCTCAGCGTCCCCACAGAGACCAAATTGAAAATCAGCAACTACAAAGACGACAGGAGGATAAATCCATAAAGATGGGAAGAAACCAGCGCAGAAAGGAGGAAAACACCCGAAACCAAAACACCTCACCTCCTAAAAAGGACCAAAACTACTCACAGGCAAAGGAACAAAGCTGGAAGGAGAATGAGTTTGACGAAATGACAGAATCAGACTTCAGAAAGTGGATAATGAGAAACTTCAGTGAGCTAAAAGAACATGTTCTAAACCAGTGCAAAGAAACCGAGAACCTTGAAAAAAGATTTGTAAAAGATTCGAGGAATTGATAAAAGAATGGACAACTTAGAGAGGAATATGAATGAATTGAAAGAGCTGAAGAACACAACAGGAGAACTTCACGAAGCATCCACAAGTTTCAACAGCCGAATTGACCAAGCAGAAAAAAGAATATCAGAAATTCAAGATCAACTCAATGAAATAAAACGAAACATCAAGAAAAAAGGAAAAAGCACAAAAAGGAATGAGCAAAATCTCCAAGAAATGTGGGACTATGTGAAGAGTCCCAACCTACGTTTCATAGGTGTACCAGAATGTGAGGAAGACAATGAATCCAAGCTGGAAAACACTCTTTAGGATAATATCCAGGAAAATTTCCCCAACCTTGCAAGACAGGTCAATACTCAACTCCAGGAAATACAGAGAACACCACAAAGATACTCTGCAAGAAGAGCAACCCCAGGGAACATAATCGTCAGATTCACCAGGGTTGAAATGAAGGAGAAAATACTAAGGGCAGCCAGAAAGAAAGGTCGGGTAACCCACAAAGGGAAGCCCATCAGACTCACAGCAGATCTCTCGGCAGAGACTCTACAAGCCAGAAGAGAGTGGGGGCGAATATTCAACATCCTTAAAGAAAAGAACTTTCAAAACAGGATTTCATATCCAAGCAAACTGAGCTTCATAAGTGAAGGAAAAATAAAATCCTTCATGAAAAAGCAAGTACTCAGAGATTTTGTCACCACTAGGTCTGCTTTACAAAAGCTCCTAAAAGAGGCACTACACATAGAAAGAAACAACCAGTACCAGCCATCCTAAAAGCATACCAAATGCTAAAGAGCATCAACAAAATGAAGAATGTACATGAACCAATGGGTAAAACAGCCAGCTAGTATAAAAATGGCAGTATCAAATTTACACATAACAATATTAACCCTAAATGTAAATGAGCTAAATGCACCAATCAAAAGACACAGACTGGCAAATTGGATAAAAAACCAAAACCCATCAGTGTGCTGTATCCAGGAAACCCACCTCACACGCAAAAATACACAAAGGCTCAAAATAAAAGGATGGAGGAAGATTTACCAAGCAAATGGAGAGCAAAAAAAAGCAGCAGTTGCAATTCTCATCTCTGATAAAATAGACTTTAAACAACAAAGATCAAAAGGGACAAAGAAGGTCATTACATAATGGTAAAAGGATCGATACAACAAGAAGAGCTAACGATTCTAAGTATATATGGACTCCATGCAGGAGCACCCAGATATATAAGGCAAGTTCTTAATGACTTACGAAGAGACTAAGATTCCCACACAATAACAGTGGGAGACTTTAACACTCCACTGTCAAAAGCAGACAGATCAACAAGACAGAAAATTAACAAGAATATCCAGGACTTGAACTCAGACCTGGAACAAGCAAACCTAATAGACATTTACAGAACTCTCCACCACAAATCCACAGAATATACATTCTTCTCAGCACCACATCACACCTACTCCAAAATTGACCACATAATTGGAAGTAAAGCACTCCTCAGCAAATGCAAAACAACGGAAATCATAACAAACAGTCTCTCAGACCACAGTGCAACCAAGTTAGAATTCAGAATTCAAAAAATAACTCAGAACCTCACAGCTTCATGGAAACTGAACAACTGGCTCTTGAATGTTGATTGGATAAACAATGAAATGAAGGCAGAAATAAAGAAGTTTTTGAAACCAATGAGAATGAAGACGCAACGTACCAGAATCTCTAGGACACATTTAAAGCAGTTTGTAGAAGAAAATATATAGCAATAAGTGCCCACATGAGAAGAGTGGAGAGATCCAAAATTGACACCGTATCGTCAAAATTGAAAGAACTAGAGGAGCAAGATCAAAAAAATCAAAACCTATCCAAAGACAAGAAATAACTAAGATCAGAGCAGAACTGAAGGAGATAGAGACAAGAAAATCCCTTCAAACAATCAATAAATCTATTAGCTGCATTTTCAAAAGGATCAACAAAATAGACAGATGACTAGCCAGACTGATAAAAAAGAAAAGAGAGAACAACCAAATAGATGCAATAAAAAACGATAATGGGGAAATCACCACAGATTCCACAGAAATACAAACCATTATCAGAGAATACTACAAACCACTCTATGCACATAAACTAGTAAATCAGGAAGAAATGGATAAATTCCTGGACGCCTGTGTCCTCCCAAGCCTAAACCAGGAGGAAGCTGAAACTATGAATAGACCAATAAAAAGGTTTGAAGTTGAGGCAGCAATTAAGAGCCTACCACACAACAAAAGCCCAGGTCCAGATGGGTTCACAGCCGAATTCTACCAGACAAACAAAGACGATTTGGTACCATTCCTTCTGAAACTATTCCAAATAATCCAAAAAGAGGGAACCCTTCGCAAATCATTTTGTGAGACCAACATCATTCTGATACCAAAACCTGGCAGAGACTCAACAAGAAAAGAAAACTTCAGGCCAATATGCATGATGTACATAGATGCAAAAACCTTCAATAAAATACTGGCAAACCAATTGCAACAGCACATTAAAAAACTTATCCATCATGATCAAGTAGGATTCACCCCGGTGATGTAAGGCTGGTTCAACATATGCAAGTCTATAAATGTAATTCACTACATAAACAGAAGCAAAAACAAAAACCACATGATTATCTCAATTGACGCAGAGAAGGCATTTGACAAAATTCAACAGCACTTTATGCTAAAAACCCTCAATAAACTTGGTACTGATGGAACATATCTCAAAGAAATAAAAGCTATTTATGTCAAATCAACAGCCGATTTCATACTTAATGGGCATAAACTGGAAGCATTTTCTTTGAAATCCGGCACTAGACAAGGATGCCCTCTCTCACCACTCCTATTTAACATAGTACTGGAAGTTCAAGCCAGAGCAATCAGGCAAGAAAAAGAAATAAAGGTATTCAAATAGGAAAGGTGAAAGCCAAATTGTTTCTATTTGCAGACGACATGATAGTATACCTAAAAGACCCCATCACCTCAGCGCAAAAGCTCCTGAAACTGATAAGCAACTTAAGCAAAGTCTCAGGATATAAAATCAATGTGCAAAAATCAAAAGCATTCGTATACACCAATAACAGACTTAAAGAGAACCAAATCCAGAACGAATTGCCATTCACAATTGCTACAAAGAAAATAAAATACTTAGGAATACAACTCACAAGGAATGTAAGGGACCTCTTTAAGGAAAACTACAAACCACTGCTCAACGAAATAACAGAGGACACAAACATATGGAGACACATTCCATGTTCGTGTTTAGAAAGAATCAATATCGTGAAAATAGCTATACTGCCCAAAGTACTTTACACAATCAAAGCTATCCCCATCAAACTACCATTGAATTTCTTCACAGAACTGGAAAAAACCACCATGAATTTCATATGGAACCAAAAAAGAGCCCGCATAGCCAAGTCAATTCTAAGCAAAAAGAACACAGCGGGAGGCATCACACTACCAGACTTCAAACTATACTACAAGGCTACAGTAATCAAAACAGCATGGTACTGGTACCAAAACAGAGATATAGACCAATGGAACAGAACAGAAGCATTGGAGGCAACACAACATATCTACAATCATATGATATTTGATAAACCAGAAAAAACAAGCAATGGGGAAAGGATATCCTATTTAATAAATGGTGTTGGGAAAACTGACTGGCCATGTGCAGAAAGCAGAAACTGGACCCCTTCCTGAAACCTTACACTAAAATTAACTCTAGATGGATTAGAGATTTAAAAAAGACCTGACACCATAAAAACCCTAGAAGAAAATCTAGGCAAAACCATTCAGGACATAGGAGTAGGCAAGGACTTCATGAACAAAACACCAGAAGCATTGGCAACAAAACCAAAATAGACAAATGGGACCTAAGCAAACTCCACAGCTTCTTCACGGCAAAAGAAATAGTCACTAGATTGAATCGGCCACCATCAGAGTGGAAAAAAATCTTTGCAGTTTACCCATCTGACAAAGGGCTGATATCCAGAATTTACAAAGAACTCAAACAGATTTACAGGAAAAAAACAAACAAGCCCATTCAAAAATGGGCAAAGGATATGAACAGACACTTTACAAAAGAAGACATACATGAGGCCAACAAACATATGAAAAAATGTTCATCATCACTGGTCATTAGAGAGATGCAAATCAAAACCGCATTGGGATACCATCTCACGCCAGTTAGAATGGCAATCATTGAATAGTCTGGAAACAGCAGATTCTGGAGAGGATGCGGAGAAATAGGAACACTCTTACACGGTTGGTGGGAGTGTAAATTAGCTCAACCATTGTGGAAGACAGTGTGGCGATTCCTCAGGGACCTAGAAATAGAAATTCCATTTGATCCAGCAATCCCATTACTGGGTATATATTCAAAGGACTCTAAATCGTTCTACTACAAGGACACAGGCACACGAATGTTCATTGCTGTACTGTTTACAATAGCAAAGAACTGGAACCAACACAAATGCCCAACGATGATACACTGGACTGGGAAAATGTGGCACATATACACCATGGAATATTATGCAGCAATCAAAAATGATGAGTTTGTGTCCTTTGTAAGAATATGGATGAATCTGGAGAACATTATTTTCAGCAAACTGACACAAGAACAGAAAAAGAAATTCCGCATATACTCACTCATAGGTGGGTGAGAAAAATGAGAACACTTGGACACAGTGAGTGGGTCTACTACCCACTGGGGTCTACTGGGGGTAAAGGGGGAGGGAGAGTGGGTCGGGGGCTGGGGAGGGATAGCCTGGGGATGAATGCCAAGTGTGGGTGAAGGGGAGGAAGGCAGCAAAACACACTGCAATGTGTGTACCTATGCAACTATCTTGCACGTTCTGCACATGTACCCCAAAATTTATAATGCAATAAATTTTTTTTTTAATTTTTATTGCATTATAGGTTTGGGGGTACATGTGCAGAACGAGCAAGATAGTTGCATAGGTACACACATGGCAGTGTGCTTTGCTGCTTTCCTCCCCCTCATCCACACTTGGTATTCATCCCCAGGCTATCCCCCTCAGCCCCCCCGCTGTCCCTCCCCCATTCCTTCCAACAGTCCCCAGTGTATAGTAGACTGCCTCTCTGTGACCATGTGTTCTTATTTTTCTCACCCACCTATGAGTGAGTATATGCGGTATTTCTTTTTCTGTTCTTGTGTCAGTTTGCTGAGAATGATGTTCTCCAGATTCATCCATGTCCCTACAAAGGACACAAACTCATCATTTTTGATTGCTGCATAATATTCCATGGTGTATATGTGCCACATTTTTCCAGTCCAGTCTATCATCGTTGGGCATTTGGGTTGGTTCCAGGTCTTTGCTATTGTAAACAGTGCTGCAATGAACATTCGTGTGCATGTGTCCTTATAGTAGAACGATTTATAGTCCTTTGGATAGATACCCAGTAATGGGATTGCTGGGTCAAATGGAATTTCTATTTCTAGGTCCCTGAGGAATCGCCACACTGTCTTCCACAATGGTTGAACTAGTTTACACTCCCACCAGCAGTGTAAGAGTGTTCTAAAAATTTTTTAAAAAATAGACTAGTGTCTATTCCATACATGTGCATTTTTCCCTCAGGCTGTAAATGAGAGGCTATATAAAGTAGAGTTTTATCACTTCCCCAGGGGTGCATTACGCAGTGAGGCTTTTTGTGTGACCTTATGAAACAGGATGTTTTCTATCTTAAATATTTGTATTATTCACTGAATCTCTGAATGAGTGTTTATATGAAATAGACTGCAGAGTATTTTACATTTGTGCATTTTTCACTGAGGTTACGAGTCAGTGGCCATATAAAATGGAATCCTGACTAATCCACACGTGCATATTATCCACTGAGGCTATGAATGACTGTCCTCATAAAATAGACTCCTGGCTTCTCCACAGGTGTACATTATTTACAGAGGCTCTGAATGAATCTCATCGAAAATAGACTGAAAACTATTCTCTACGTGTGTATTATACAGTGAGGCTCAGAATATATGGCCATATTAATTAGATTCCTTACTATATCTAGGGACTGACTTATTCACTGAGGCTCTGAATATGTGTCCACATGAAATATACTCCTGAGTACACCACATTATTCAGTGACCCTCCGAATTAGAGGCCACATAAAAAAGTCTCCTGACGATTCGACAGGTGTGCCTTATTTAGTCTGAATGTGAATGAGGGGCTAAAGGTAAATCCTGACTATTTCCTCAGGTGTGTACACTTAGTGAGGCTCTTAACGAGTGGCCATAGGAAAGAGACATCTGACTATTCAGCAGGTGTGCATTATTTAGTGATTCTTTGAATGAGGGGCCATAAAAAATATAGACTCCAGTCTATATCACAGGTGTGTAATATTCAGTGAGGCTCTGAAGGATCCTCTGTATACCCTTTTCCTCCTGTGTGTATCACCTCTCTCCTGTTTGTATCCTCCTCTCTCCTGCGTGTATCCTCCTCTCTCCTGTGTGTACACCCTTTTTTCTTAGTTTATCCCCCTTACCTGTGTGTATCCTCCCCTTTCCTGTGTGTATCCCCCTTTCTCCTGTGTTTATTTATTTTTCCTGTGTGTATGCCCCTCTCTCCTGTGTGTACCCTCCTCCCTCCTGTGTATATCACCACCCTCCTGTGTATATCCCTCTCTCTCCTGTGTGTATTCTTCTGTCTCCTATGTGTATCCTGCTCTCTTTTGTGTGTAAACGTCTCTATCCTGTGTATATCCTCCTCGCTCCTGTGTTTATCCCCCTCTTCTGTGTGTATCTTTTTCTCTACTGTGTGTATCCTCCTCTCCTCTGTGTGTATCCTCCTCCCTCTTGTGTGTATCCCTCCTCTCGTGTGTGTATCCCCCACTCTCCTGTGTGTATTCCCACACTTTGCTGTGTGTATCCCCCTCTCTCTTGTGTGTATCCCCCTCTCTCTTGTGTGTATTCCCTCTCTATAGTGTGTATCCTCCTCTCTGCTTTTTGAATCATCCTCTCTTCTGTGTGTACACCCTGTTCTCATGTGTGTATCCCGCTCTCCTGTGTGTGTTCTCCCCTCTCCTGTGTCTATCCTCCTTTCTCCTTTGTGTATCTCCCTCTCCTGTGTGTATGCTCCTCTCTCCTGTGTATACCCTTCTCTACTGTGTTTATCCTCCTCTCTCCTGTGTGTATCCTCCTTTTTTTCAGTGTATCCTCCTCTCTCCTGTGTGCATTCCCCTCTCTCCACTGTGTACCCTCCTCTCTCCTGTGTGTGTCACCACTCTTCTGTGTGTATTCCCCTCTCTCCTGTGCGTGTCCCCCTCTCCTTTGTGTGTATTTTCCTCTCATTTGTGTATCCTCCTTTCTCCTGTGTGTATCCTCCTCTCTCCTGTGTGTATCCTCCACTCTGCTGTGTTTATCCTCCTCTCTTTTGCGTTTATCCCCCTCATTCCTGTGTGTATTTTTTTCTCCTGTGTGTATTTTCCTCTCTCTTATGTGTATGCTCCTCTCCCCTGTGCGTATCCCCCTCTCTTTTTGTGTATGCCACACTCTCCTGTTTTTACCCCCCACTCTTTTGAATGTATTATCCTCTCTCCTGTGTGTATCTTTCTTTAACGTGTGTATCCTCCCCTGTCCTGTTTGCATAATTTTTTCCCCTGTGTGTATTTTCCTCTCTCCTTTTTGTATCCTACTCTTTTTCGTGTGTATCCTTCTCTCTTCTGTGTGTATCCTCCTCTGTATTGTGTTTATCCGCCTCTATTCTGTGTATATTCTCCTCTCTTCTGTGTGTATGCTTCTCTCTCCTGTGTTTATCCCCCTCTCTCTTTTGTGTATCCTCCTCTCTCCTTTGTGTATCTTTTCTCTCATCTGTGTGTATGCCCCTCTCTTTTTTGTGTTCTCCTCACCTGTGTGTATACCCCTCTCTCCTGTGTGTATCCCCTCTCTCCTGTGTATATCCCTCTCTATTTTGTGAATTCCCGTCTCTCCTGTGCGTATCATTCTCTCTCCTGTGTGTATGCTCCTCTCTTTTGTGTGTATCCTCCTCTCTACTGTGTGTATCCTCCTCTCTCCTGTGTGTATCCATCCTCTCTCCTGTGTGTAACGCCCTCTCTCCTCTGTGTATTAACCTCTCTCCTTCGTATACTCCTCTCTTTTGCATGTATCCTCCTCTCTTTTTTGTGTTTCTTCCTCTCTCCTATATGTATTTCCCTCTCTCCTGTCTGTATGCCCCTCTCTTCTGTGTGTATTCCCTCTTCTGTGTATATGCCCTCTCTCTTATGTGTATTCTCATCTCCTTTGTGTATTCCCCTCTCTCTTGCGTATATTTCCCTGTCTCCTGTATGTATCCAACTCTCCTGTGTGTATCCCCCTCTATCCTGTGTGTATGCCCTTCTCCTGCGTGTATCCTTCTCTCTCCTGCATGTATCCCTCTGCTTTCTTGTGTGTTTCCCCTTTTCTCCTGTGTGTAACACCTTTCTTTTCTGTGTATATCACCCCTTTCTCCTGTGTGTATCCCCTCTCTCTTGTGTGTATCTCCTCTCTCCTGTTTGTTTTGTCATCTCTTCTGTGTATATCCTCCTCTCTCATGGGTTTATGCACCTCTGTCCTGTGTGTATCACCCTTTCCTGTGTGTATTCTTCTCTCTCCTGTGTTCATCCCCCTGTCTCCTTTGTGTATTCCCCTCATTTGTGTGTATACCCCTCTCTCCTCTGTGTATTCCACTCTCTTCTGTGTGGATGCCTCTCTCTTATGTGTATTCTCATCTCCTTTGTGTATTCCCCTCTCTCTTGCGTATATTTCCCTGTCTCCTGTATGTATCCAACTCTCCTGTGTGTATCCCCCTCTATCCTGTGTGTATGCCCTTCTCCTGCGTGTATCCTTCTCTCTCCTGCATGTATCCCTCTGCTTTCTTGTGTGTTTCCCCCTTTTCTCCTGTGTGTAACACCTTTCTTTTCTGTGTATATCACCCCTTTCTCCTGTGTGTATCCCCCTCTCTCTTGTGTGTATCTCCTCTCTCCTGTTTGTTTTGTCATCTCTTCTGTGTATATCCTCCTCTCTCATGGGTTTATGCACCTCTGTCCTGTGTGTATCACCCTTTCCTGTGTGTATTCTTCTCTCTCCTGTGTTCATCCCCCTGTCTCCTTTGTGTATTCCCCTCATTTGTGTGTATACCCCTCTCTCCTCTGTGTATTCCACTCTCTTCTGTGTGGATGCCTCTCTCTCTTCCGTGTATCGCCCTCTCCTTTGTGTGTCCTCCTTTCATCAATGTGTATCCTCCTCTCTTTTGTGTGTATCTTTTCTCTCTCCTGTGTGTATGCACCTTTCTTCTTTGTGTATTCCCCTCACCTTTGGGTATACTCCTTTCTCCTGTGTGTATGTTTCCTGTCTTTTGTGTGTATCCCCCCACTCTTTTGTGTGTATCTCCCTCGCTCCTGTGTGTATTCCTTTCTCTTCTGTGTGTATCCATTTATCTTCTGTGTGTATCATTCCCTCTCTTGTGTGTATCCCCCTTTTCTTCAGTGTGTATTTTTCTCACTTCTGTGTGTATCCCCCTCTCTCCTGCGGGTATCCTCTTCTGTGCTGCATGTATCCTCCTTTCTCCTGCGTGTATCCTCCTCTCTCGTGTGTATATTCTTCTCCTGTGTGTAATCCCCTCTCTCCTATTTGCATTTCGTCTCTCCTGTGTGAATCCCCTCTCTCTTGTGTGTATCGTCCTCTCCTGTGTGTATGCTCCTCTCTCTTTTGTGTATCCGTCTCTCTCCTGTGTGTATCCTCCTCTCTACTGTGTGTATCCTCCTCTCTTGTGTGTATCTCCTCTCTCCTGTTTGTTTTGTCATCTCTTCTGTGTATATCCTCCTCTCTCATGGGTTTATGCACCTCTGTCCTGTGTGTATCACCCTTTCCTGTGTGTATTCTTCTCTCTCCTGTGTTCATCCCCTGTCTCCTTTGTGTATCCTCCTCTCTTTTGTGTGTATCCCCTCTCTCTGTGTGTATCTCCCTCTCCTGTGTGTATGCTCCTCTCTCCTGTGTATACCCTTCTCTACTGTGTTTATCCTCCTCTCTCCTGTGTGTATCCTCCTTTTTCAGTGTATCCTCCTCTCTCCTGTGTATATCCTCCTCTCTACTGTGTGTATCCTCCTCTCCTGTGTGTGTCACCACTCTTCTGTGTGTATTCCTCTCTCCTGTGCGTGTCCCCCTCTCCTTTGTGTGTATTTTCCTCTCATTTGTGTATCCTCCTTTCTCCTGTGTGTATCCTCCTCTCTCCTGTGTGTATCCTCCACTCTGCTGTGTTTATCCTCCTCTCTTTTGCGTTTATCCCCCTCATTCCTGTGTGTATTTTTTTCTCCTGTGTGTATTTTCCTCTCTCTTATGTGTATGCTCCTCTCCCCTGTGCGTATCCCCCTCTCTTTTTGTGTATGCCACACTCTCCTGTTTTTACCCCCCACTCTTTTGAATGTATTATCCTCTCTCCTGTGTGTATGCTCCTCTCTTGTGTGTATCCTCCCTGTCCTGTTTGCATAATTTTTTCCCCTGTGTGTATTTTCCTCTCTCCTTTTTGTATCCTACTCTTTTTCGTGTGTATCCTTCTCTCTTCTGTGTGTATCCTCCTCTGTATTGTGTTTATCCGCCTCTATTCTGTGTATATTCTCCTCTCTTCTGTGTGTATGCTTCTCTCTCCTGTGTTTATCCCCCTCTCTCTTTTGTGTATCCTCCTCTCTCCTTTGTGTATCTTTTCTCTCATCTGTGTGTATGCCCCTCTCTTTTTTTGTGTATTTTCCTCACCTGTGTGTATACCCCTCTCTCCTGTGTGTATCCCCCTCTCTCCTGTGTATATCCCCCTCTCTATTTTGTGAATTCCCGTCTCTCCTGTGCGTATCATTCTCTCTCCTGTGTGTATGCTCCTCTCTTGTGTGTATCCTCCTCTCTCCTGTGTGTATCCTCCTCTCTCCTGTGTGTATCCATCCTCTCTCCTGTGTGTATGCCCTCTCTTCTGTGTGTATCCCCTCTCCTTTGTGTGTATTTTCCTCTCATTTGTGTATCCTCCTTTCTCCTGTGTGTATCCTCCTCTCTCCTGTGTGTATCCTCCACTCTGCTGTGTTTATCCTCCTCTCTTTTGCGTTTATCCCCCTCATTCCTGTGTGTATTTTTTTCTCCTGTGTGTATTTTCCTCTCTCTTATGTGTATGCTCCTCTCCCCTGTGCGTATCCCCCTCTCTTTTTGTGTATGCCACACTCTCCTGTTTTTACCCCCCACTCTTTTGAATGTATTATCCTCTCTCCTGTGTGTATCTTTCTTTAACGTGTGTATCCTCCCCTGTCCTGTTTGCATAATTTTTCCCCTGTGTGTATTTTCCTCTCTCCTGTGTGTATCCTCCTCTCTTTTGTGTGTATCCCCTCTCTCCTGTGTGTATCCCCCTCTCTCCTGCGGGTATCCTCTTCTGTGCTGCATGTATCCTCCTTTCTCCTGCGTGTATCCTCCTCTCTCGTGTGTATATTCTTCTCCTGTGTGTAATCCCCTCTCTCCTATTTGCATTTCGTCTCTCCTGTGTGAATCCCCTCTCTCTTGTGTGTATCGTCCTCTCCTGTGTGTATGCTCCTCTCTCTTTTGTGTATCCGTCTCTCTCCTGTGTGTATCCTTCTATTTACTGTGCATATCTTCCTCCTTCGGTGTGTATCCCACTCTCACCAGTGTGTAGCCTTTCCCTTCTCTGAGTATGCCCAACTCTCCTGTGTGTATCCCCCTCTCTACTATTAGTATCCCCCCTCTCCCCTGTGTGTATCCCTTCTCTTGCATTTGTGTATTCTACTCTCTTATGTGTGTATCCCCCTCTTTGTTGTGTTTATTCCCCTTCTCTCCTATGTGTATCCTCCTTTCTCCTGTGTGTACCCACCCTCTCCTTTGTGTATCCTCCTCTCTCCTGTGTGTATCCGCCCTCTCTCCTGTGTGTAACACCCTCTTTCTTCTGTGTATTCCCCTCTCTCCTGTGTATACTCCTCTCTTTTGCGTGTATCCTACTCTCTCCTTTGTGTATCTTTCTCTCTCCTATGTGTATCCCCATCTCTCCTGTGTGTATGACCCTCTCTCTTGTGTGTATTTACCTCTCTCCTGTTTGGATACCTCTCTCTCCTGTGTGTATCCCCTCTCTCTGTGTATACCCTCTCTTCTGTGTGTATCCCCCTCTCCTGTGTGTATCCCCTCTCTCCTGTGTGTATTTTTCTGTCTCCTGTATGTATCCAACTCTCCTGTGTGTATCCCCCTCTCTCCTGTGTGTATGCCCCTCTCCTGTGTATATACTCCTTTCTTCTGTGTGCATCCTCCTCTCTACTGTGTGTATCCTCTTCTCTCCGGTGTGTATCTCTTCACTTTTCTCTGTGTTTTCCCCTCTCTCTTGTGAGTTACACCTTTCTTTTCTGTGTGTATCACCCCTTTTTCCTGTGTGTATCCTTTTCTCTCTTGTGTGTATCCCCTTTCTCCTGTTTGTTTCCTCGTCTCTTCTGTGTGTATCCGCCCTCTCTCCTGTGTGTATGCCCTCTCTCCTCTTTTTATTAACCTCTCTTTTGTGTATACTTCTTTCTTCTGCGTGTATTCTCCTTTATTTTTGTGTATCTTCCTCTATCCTATGTGTATTTTTCTCTCTCCTGTCTGAATGCCCCTGTCTCTTGTGTGTATTCCCCTCGCTTTTGTGTGAATCCCTCTCTCTCCTATGTGTATCCCCCTCACCTGTGTGTATACCCTCTCTCCTGTGTATATTCCCTTTTTTGTGTGTATTTCCCTCTCTCCTGTGTATATTTTTCTGTCTCCTGTATGTATCCAACTCTCCTGCGTGTATCCCCCTCTCCTTTGTGTATGCCACTCACCTGTGTGTATACTCCTCTCTCATCAGTGTATACTCCTCTCTCCTGTGTGTATCCTCCTTTCTCCTGCGTGTATCCCTCCGCTTTCCTGTGGGTTTCCCTCCACTCTCCTGTGTGTAAAACATTTCTTTCCTGTGTGTATCACCTTTCTCTTCTGTGTGTATTCCCCTCTCTCTTGTGTGTATCCCCTTTCTCCTGTTTGTTTTCTCCTCTCTCCTGTGTGTATCCTCCACTCTCCTGTGTTTATGCCACTCTCTCCTGTGTGTATCACCCTTTCCTGTGTGTATCCTCCACTCTTCTGTGTGTATCCCACTTGCTCCTGTGTGTATCCCTTTTTGAGTGTATGCCCCTTTCTCCTGTGGGTATCTCCCTCTCCTATGTGTATCCTCCTATCTCCTGTGTGTATTCTTTTCTCTCCTGTGTGTATCCTCTCTTCTGTGTCTATCCCACTCTATCCTTTGTGTAACCTCCTCTCTCCTGCGTGTGTCCTCCCCTCTCCTCTCTCTATGCCCCTCTTTCCTGTATGTATTCCCCTCTCCTGTGTTTATCCCCCTCTCTTCTGTGTGTATCCCACCCTCTCCTGTGTGTATCTCTTTCTCCTGTGCGTATTTCCTTCTCTTCTGTGTGTATCTCCCACACCTGTGTGTATTCTCTTCTCTTCTGTGTGTATCTTTTTCTCTCCTCTGTGTATACTCCTCTCTCCTGTGTGTATTTTCCTCTCTCCTGTGTGTATCCCCCCTGTGTTGTGTGTATCCTTCTCTCTCCTGTGTGTATCCTCCTTTTTCCTGTGTGTATTTCCCTTTCTCCTGTGTGTATCCCCCGTGTTGTGTGTATCCTTCTCTCTCCTGTGTGTATCCTCCTTTTTTCTGTGTGTATTTCCCTTTCTCCTGTGTGTATCCCCGTGTTGTGTGTATCCTCCACTCTTCTGTGTGTATCCCACTTGCTCCTGTGTGTATCCCTTTTTGAGTGTATGCCCTTTCTCCTGTGGGTATCTCCCTCTCCTATGTGTATCCTCCTATCTCCTGTGTGTATTCTTTTCTCTCCTGTGTATATACTCCTTTCTTCTGTGTGTATCCCACTCTCCTGTGTGTATCCTCTCTCTCCTGTGTGTATCCTCTCCTGTGTATCCTCTCTCTCCTGTGTGTATGCCCCTCTCTCCTGTGTGTATTTCCTCTCCTGTGTTTATCCCCCTCTCTTCTGTGTGTATCCCACCCTCTCCTGTGTGTATCTCTTTCTCCTGTGCGTATTTCCTTCTCTTCTGTGTGTATCTCCCACACCTGTGTGTATTCTCTTCTCTTCTGTGTGTATCTTTTTCTCTCCTCTGTGTATACTCCTCTCTCCTGTGTGTATTTTCCTCTCTCCTGTGTGTATCCCCCCTGTGTTGTGTGTATCCTTCTCTCTCCTGTGTGTATCCTCCTTTTCCTGTGTGTATTTCCCTTTCTCCTGTGTGTATCCCCCGTGTTGTGTGTATCCTTCTCTCTCCTGTGTGTATCCTCCTTTTTTCTGTGTGTATTTCCCTTTCTCCTGTGTGTATCCCCCGTGTTGTGTGTATCCTTCTCTCTCCTGTGTGTATCCTCCTTTTTTCTGTGTGTATTTCCCTTTCTCCTGTGTGCATCCTCTTCGCTCCTGTGTGTATTTTCCTCTTTTGTGTGTATCACTTTCTCCTTTGTGTATTTCCCTCTCTCCTCTGTGTTCCCCCTTTTCTGTGTGTATGCCCCTCTCTCCTGTGTGTATCCTTCTCTCTCCTGTGTGTATTCTCCGCTCCTGTGTGTATCCTCCTCTCTTTTGTGGTATTCTTTTTTCTCCTGTGTGTATTATTCTCTCTCTTGTGTGTATCCCCTTCAATCCTGTGTGTATTTTTCTCTCTTTTGTGTGTATCCTCCTCTCTCCTGTGGGTATCCTCCTCTGTGCTGCGAGTATCCTCCACTCTTGTGCATGTATTCTCCTCTCTCCTGTGTGTATACACTTCTCCTTTGTGCATACCTCTCTCTCCTATGTGTATTCCCCTCTCTCCTGTGTGGAACCCTTTTGTCTTGTGTGTTTTGCCCTCTCGTGTGTGTATCCTCCTTTCTCCTGTGTGTATCTTCCTCTTTCCTGTGTGTATCTTCCTCTCTCCTATGTGTATCTCCCTCTCTCCTGTGTATATGCCCCTCTCTCTTGTGTGTATTCCCCTCACTTTTGTGTGTATACCCTCTCTCCCGTGTGTATTCCCCCTCCTGTGTGTATGCTCCTCTCCTTTGTGTACACTCCTCTCTCCTGTGTGTTTCCTTCTCTCTCCTGTGTGTCCTCCTCTCTCCTGTGTGTATTCCTCCACTTTTCTGTGTTTCTTCCATTTCTTTTCTGTGTAACACCTTTCATTCCTGTGTGTATTACCCCTTTCTTCTGTGTGTATACCCCTGTCACTTGTGAGTATTCTCTCTCTCCTGTTTGTTTCCTCCTCTCTCCTGTGAGTATCCGTTTCTCTCCTGTGTTTATGCTTCTCTCTCTTTTGTGTATCACCCTTTCCTTTGTGTATCCCCCTTTCTCCTTTGTGTATCCTTCTTTTTTGTGTGTATGCTCCTCTCTTCTCTGTGTATCTTTCTCTCCTATGTTTATCTTTTTCTTCCCTTTGTGTATTTTTTGTCTCCTGTGTTTATCCCCCTCTCTCCTGTGTGTATCTCCCTCTCTTCTGTGTGTATCCTCCTCTCTCCTTTGGGTTTCCTGTTCTCTTCTCGATGTATGCCACTCTCTCCTGGATGTATCCCCCTCTCCTCTGTGTATTTTTCTCTCCTCTTCATATCTCCCTTTCTTCTGTGTGTATCCCCCACTCCTGTGTGTATCTTCCTCTCTTCTCTGAGTATCCTCCTCTCTCCTATGGGTGTCTTTCTCTATCCTGTATGTATCCCCCCTCTCCTGTGTGTATCCTTCTCTCTCTGGTGTGTATCTTTCTTTTTCCTTGTGTATTTCCATTTCTCCTGTGTGCATCCTTCTCACTCCTGTGTGTATTTTTCTCTCCTGTGTGTATCCTCTTTTTTCTGTGTTTATGCTCCACTCCCTTGTATTTATTTTTTTTCACCTGTGTGTATCCCTCGCTCCTTTGTGTATTTTCCTCTCTCCTGTGTGTATCCCCCTTCTCTCCTTTGTGTTTTTTCCTCTTCTGTGTGTATCCACCTCTCTTCTGCGGGTATTCTCTTTCCTGGGTGTATCCTTTTTCTCCTGCGTGTGTCCTTTTCTCTCCTGTGTGTATATCCCTCTTCTGTGTGTATACCCCTTTCCTGTGTGTATACTCCTCTCTCTTATATGTATTTCCCTGTCTCTCCTGTGTGGATCCCCCTCTCTCTTGTGTGTATCGCCCTCTCCTGTGTGTATCCTCCTTTCTCCTCTGTGTATCCGTTTCTATTCGGTGTGTATCCTTCTTTCTCCTGTAAGTATCCTCCTCTCTATTGTGCGTATTTTTCTCCTCTTGTGTGTTTCCCACTCTCTCCAGTGTGTATCATCTTTCTTCTGTGTGTATGCCCCACTCTCCTGTGTGTATCCCCCCTCTCCTGTTAGTATCCCCGCTCTCCCCTGTGTGTATCCCTTCTCTAGCCTTTTCGTATCCTACTCTCTTCTGTGTGCATCCTCCTCTTTCTTGTGTGTATCCCCCTCTCTCCTGTGTGTATCCTCCTTTCTCCTGTGTGTATCCACCCTCTCTTGTGTGAATCCTCCTCAGTCCTGTGTGTATCTTTCTTTCTCCTGTGTGTATTCACCTCTCTAATATGTGTATCCTTCTTTCTACTGTGTGTGTCCGCCCCTTTCCTGTGTGTATTCTCCTGTGTGTATTCTTTTTTCTCTTGTGTATATCATCCTCTCTCTTTGTGTATCCTCCACTCTCCTGTGTGTATCCTCCATGTTTTCTGTGGGTATTCTTTTTTTATCTTGGGTGTATCTTCCTCTCTCCTGTGTGTATCTGCCCTCTCCTGTGTGTATCCTTCCCTTTCCTTTGTGTATCCACTTCTTTTCTGTGTGTATCTTCTTCTCTCCTTTGTGTATCTTCCTCTCTCTTGTGTGTATTTTCTCTCCTGTGTGTATCCTCCTTTCTCCTGTGTGTATCTTTCTTTCTCCTGTGTATCCTCTCTCTGTGTGTATCCCCTCTCCTGTGTGTGTATGCCCCTTTCTCCTGTGTGTATTTCCCTCTCTTCTGTGGGTATCCTTCACTCTCCTGTGTGTATCCTTTTCTCTGTTGTGTGTATCCTTCCCTCGTCTGTGTTTCCCACTTCCCCTGTGTGTATCTTTCTCTCCTATGTGTATCCTCCTTTCTCCTGTGTGCATCCTTCTCACTCCTGTGTGTATCCCCTCTCCTGTGTGTATCCTCCTCTCTGTGTGTATCCTCTCTCTGTGTGTGTATCCTCCTCTCCTGTGTGTATCTTTCTCTCCTGTGTGTATTTTCTCTCCTGTGTATCCCCTCTCCTGTTAGTATCCTCCTCTCACCTGTGTGTATCCCTCTCTCCTGCGTGTCTCCCCTCTCTTGTTTGTGTATTTTTCTCTCCTGTGCCTATTCCCCTCTCTTGTTTGTGTATCTCCTTCTCCTGTGTGTATCCTTTCCTCTTTTTACGTATCTTCCTGTCTCCTGTGTGTATCCTCCTCTCTGCAGTGTGTATTCTCCTCACTCCTGTGTGTATCCTTCTCACTCTGTGTATACCCCTCTCTTTTGTGTGTATACCCCACCTCCTGTGTGTATCCCCTCTCTCTGTGTGTATCTTCCTTTCTTTTGTGTGTATCACCCTCTCTTCTGTGTATATGCTCCTCTCTCCTGTGTGTATCCTCCTCTTTCCTGTGTGTATCCTCCTTTCTCCTGTGTGCATCTCTTTCTCTCTTGTGTGTATTTCTTTCTCCTGTGTGTATTCCTTTCTCCTTTGTGTATCCACCTCTCTCCTTTGTGAAACCCCCTCTTCTATGTGGATAATCCAATCTCCTGTGTGTATCCTCCTCTCACCTGTGTGTATTTTTCTCTTTTTTGTGTATCCTCCTCTCTCCTGTGTGTATCACCCTTTCCTGTGTGTATTCTCCTGTGTGTATTCTTTTTTCTCTTGTGTATATCATCCTCTCTCTTTGTGTATCCTCCACTCTCCTGTGTGTATCTCCATGTTTTCTGTGGGTATTCTTTTTTTATCTTGGGTGTATCTTCCTCTCTCCTGTGTGTATCTGCCCTCTCCTGTGTGTATCCTTCCCTTTCCTTTGTGTATCCACTTCTTTTCTGTGTGTATCTTCTTCTCTCCTTTGTGCTTCCCCCTCTGTCTTGTGTTTATTTTCCTCTCCTGTGTGTATTTCCTTCTCCTGTTTGTTTTCTCCCCTCTACTCTGTGTATCCCCCTCTGCTGTGTGTATGCCCCTTTCTCCTGTGTGTATTTCCCTCTCTTCTGTGGGTATCCTTCACTCTCCTGTGTGTATCCTTTTCTCTATTGTGTGTATCCTTCCCTCGTCTGTGTTTCCCACTTCCCCTGTGTGTATCTTTCTCTCCTATGTGTATCCTCTTCTTTTCTGTGTGTATCTTCTTCTATCCTGTGTGTACAGCCTCTCTCCTGTGTGTATCCTCCTCTATTTTGTGTGTATCCTACTCTCTTCTGTGTGTATCCTCCTCTCTTCTGCGTGTATCCTTTTTCTGTGTGTATCCTCTGTCCTGTGTGTATGCACCCTCTCCTGTGTGTATCCTTTCTCCTTTGTGTATCCTCCTCTCTCTTGTGTGTATCCTCCTCTCTACTGTGTGTATCCTCCTCTCTACTGTGTGTATCTTCCTCCTGTGTGTATCCCTCCTGTGTGTATTATTTTCTCTTCTGTGTATCCTCCTTTCACCTGTGTATTCTCTCTCCTGTGTGTATCCTCCTCTCTTGTGTGTATCTTCCTCTCTGTGTGTATCCTTCTCTTCTGTGTGTATCCTCCTGTCTCCTGTGTGTATCCTCCTCCTGTGTGTATCCTTCTCTCCTGTGTGTATCCCTCTCCTGTGTTTATCTTCCTCTCTCCTGTGTGTATCCTCCTCTTTCCTGTGTGTATCCTCCTCTCTCTCTTTGTGTATCCCCTCTCTTCTGTGTATCCTCCTCTCTACTGTGTGTATTCTCCTCTCTCTGTGTATCCTTCTCTCTGTGTGTATCCTCCTCTCTACTGTGTGTATCCTCCTCTCACCTGTGTGTATTTTTCTCTTTTTTGTGTATCCTCCTCTCTCCTGTGTGTATCCCACTTTCTCCTGTGTATACTTCTTTCTCCTGCGTGTATCCTCCTATCTCCTTTGTGTATCTTTCTCTCTTCTGTGTTTGTCCCCCTCTTTCTTGTGTGTATGCCCTTTTCTCTTGTGTATATTTCCCTCTCTTCTGTGTGTATCCCACTCTTCTGTATGTATCCCCCTCTCTCCTGTGTGTATTTCTTTATCTCCTGCATGTATCCTCCTCTCTTTTGTGTGTATCCTCTCTTCTGTGTGTATCCTCCTCCTGTGTGTATGCCCCACTCTCCTGTGTGTGTATCCTCCACTCTTCTGTGTGTATCCTCTCTCTTTTGTGTGTATCCTCCTATCTCCTGTGTGTATCCTCCTCTCTTTGTGTATCCCCTCTCCTATGTGTATCCTCCTCTCTCCGTGTGTATTCCTCTCTACTGTGTGTATCCTCCTCACTTCTGTGTGTATCCTCCTCTCTCCTATGTGTATCCTCCTTTCTGTTGTGTATCCTCCTTTCTCCTGTGTGCATCCTCCTCTCTTCTGTGTGTATGTTCCTCTATCCTGTGTGTATCATTCCCTCTTCTGTGTGTATCCTCCACTCTCCTCTGTGTATCCTTCTTTCTCCTGTGTATGCCCTCTCTCCTGTATGTATCCAACTCTCCTGTGTCTATCCGCTCTCTCCTGTGTGTGTTTCTCTGTCCTGTGTGTATCCTCTCTTCTGTTTGTATCCCCTTTCTCCTGTGTTTATCCTCCTCCTGTGTGTATCCACTTCTCTTCTGTGTGTATGCTCCTCTCTTTTGTGTGTATTCTCCTCTCCTGTGTGTATCCTCTTCTCTCCTGTGTGTATCCTCCTCTCTCCTGTGTGTATCCACCTCTCTCCTGTGTATCCCCTTTCTCCTGTGTGTATGCCCCACTCTTCTGTGTGTATCCCCTCTCTTCTGTGTTTATCCTCCTCTCTCTGTGTATCCTACTCTTTCCTGTGTGTATCCTTCTCTCTCCTGTTTGTATCCTCCTCTAACCTGTGTGTATCCTCCACTCTCCTGTGTGTATCCTTCTCTCTCCTGTGTGTATCCTCTATCTTGTGTGTATCCTCCTTTCTCCTGTGTGTATCATCTTCTCTACTGTGTGTATGCTTCTCTCTCTTGTGTTTATCTTTCTCTCCTGTGTGTATCCTCTCTGCCATGTGTATTTTCTTTCTCCTGTGTGTATTTTCCTCTCTCTTGTGTGTATCCTCCTCTCACCTGTGTGTATTCACCTCTCTCCTATGTGTATCCAACTCTCCTGTAAGTATTCTTTTCTATTCTTTGTGTATCCTTCTCTTCCCTGTGTGTATTCACCTCTCTCCTATGTGTATCCAACTCTTCTGTGAGTATTCTTCTCTCTTCTTTGTGTATCCCCCTCTCTCCTCGGTGTATCCCAGTCTCCTGTGTGAATCCCCCTTTCTTCTGTGTGTATCCACCACTACTGTGTGTATCCACTTCTCTACTGTGTGTATCTTCCTCTATTTTTTGTGTATCTTCCTCTCCTCTGTGTATCCTACTGTCTCGTGTGTGTGTCCTCCTTACTCCTGTGTGTATCCCTTACCCTTTTTGTGTATCCCCCCTCTCCTTTGTGTATTCTCTTCTCTCCTGTGTGTATTCTCCTCTCTCCTGTGTGTATCCTCCTGTCTCCTGTGTGTATCCTCCTCTCTCCTGTGCATATTCTCTTCTCTCCTGTGTGTATCAACCTCTCTCCTGTGTGTACTTTTTTGTCTCCTGTGTGTATGCCACCCTCTTTTATGTGTATCCAACTCTCCTGTATGTATCCCCCTCTCTCCTTGTGTATCCCCATTTCTCCTGTTTGTATCCCTTTCTCCTGTGTGTATCCCCCTCTCTCCTCTGTGTATCTTCCTCTTTTGTGTGTATCCTCCTCTTTCCTGTGTGTATCCTCCTCTCTACTGTGTGTATCCCCACTCTCCTGTGTGTATCCTTTTCTCTCCTGTGTGTATCCTCCTCTCTCCTGTGTGTATCTTCCTCTGTCCTGTGTGTATCTTCCTCTCTCCTGTGTTTATCCTTCTCTCCTGTGTGTATCTATCTCTCTCCTTTGTGAATCCTCCTCTTTCCTGTGTGTATGCTCCTCTCTCCTGTGTGTATCTTCTCTCCTTTTTGTATACTCCTCTCTCCTGCGTGTATCTTCCTCTTTTTTTGTATCTTCCTCTCTTTTATATGTATTTACCTCTCTCCTGTCTGTATGCCCCTCTCTCCTGTGTGTATTTTTCTCTTCTGTGTGTATATCCTCTCTCTTGTGTGTATTCCCATCTCCTGTGTGTATTCCCCTCTCTCTTGTGTATATTTCCCTGTCTCCTGTATGTATCCAACTCTCCTGTGTGTATCCCCCTCTCTCCTGTGTGTATGCCCTTCTCCTGTGTGTATACTCCTCTCTCCTTTGTGTATCCTCCTGTCTCCTGTGTATCCTCCGCTTTCTTGTGTGTTTTCCCTCCTGTGTGTAACACCTTTCTTTCCTGTGTGTATCACCCCTTTCTCCTGTGTGTATCCCCCTCTCTCTCTTGTGTGTATCTCCTCTCTCCTGTTTGTTTCATCCTCTCTTCTGTGTGTATGCTCCTCTGTCCTGTGTTTATGCACCTCTCCTGTGTGTATCACCCTTTCCTGTGTGTATTCTTCTCTCTCCTGTGTGCATCCTCCTCTCTCCTTTGTGTATTCCCCTCATTTGTGTGTATACCCCTCTCTCCTATGTGTATTCCCCTTTCTCCTGTGTGCATCCTCCTCTCTCTTCTGTGTATTGCCCTCTCCTCTGTGTGTCCTCCTTTAATCCATGTGTATCCTTCTCACTTTTGTGTGTATCTTTTCTCTCTCCTGTGTGTATGCACCTTTCTTCCTTGTGTATTCCCCTCACCTTTGTGTATACTTCTCTCTCCTGTTTGTGTCTTCCCTCTCTCCTGTGTATATCCCTATCTCCTTTGTGTGTATCCCCCTCGCTCCTGTGTGTATTCTTTTCTCTTCTGTGTGTATTCTTTTCTCTTCTGTGTGTATTATTCTCTATCTTGTGTGTATCCCCCTTCCCTTCAGTGTGTATTTTTCTCTCTCCTGTGTGTATCCCCCTCTCTCCTGCGGGTATCCTCTTCTGTGCTGCGTGTATCCTCCTTTATCTTCAGTGTATTTTTCTCTCTCGTGTGTATACCCCTCTCTCCTATGTGTATTTCGTCTCTCCTGTGTGGATCCCCTCTCTCTTGTGTGTATCGCCCTCTCCTATGTGTATGCTCCTCTCTCTTTTGTGTATCCATCTCTCTCCTGTGTGTATCTTCCTTTTTCCTGTTTGTATCCTTCTCTCCTGTGTATCCCCCTCTCTCCTTTGTGTAGTCTCCTTTCCCCAGTGGGTATGCCCATCTTTCTTTTGTGTATTCCTCTCTCTCCTGTGTGTATCCTCCTCTCTCCTGTGTGTATCCTACTCCCTTCTTTGTGTATCCCTGTCTCTTGTGTTTTTCTTTTTCTCTCCTGTGTGTATTTTTCTCTCCTGTTTTTATCCCCCTCTCACTTGTGTGTATTTTTCTGTCTCCTGTGTGTATCATTTTCTATTTTGTGTGTATCCTCCTCTCTTCTGTGTGTATCCCCCTTTTACCTGTGTGTATCCCCCTCTCTTCTATGTGTATTCTCCTCTCTCCTGTGCGTATGCCCATCTCTCTTGTGTGTATTCCCCTCTCTCCTGTGTGTATCTCCCCCCTCCTGTGTGTATCCAACTCCCTTCTTTGTGAATCCCTGTTTCCTGTGTGTATCTTTTTTCTCTCCTTGGTGTATTTTTCTCTCCTGTGTTTATCCCCCTCTCTTCTGTGTGTATCCTTCTGTCTCCTGTGTGTATCATTTTCTATTTTGTGTGTATCTTTCTCTATCCCGTGTGTATCTTCCTCTCTACTGTGTTTATCCTCCTCTTTTGTGTGTATCTATTCCTCTCCTGTGTGTATGCACCTCTCTCCTGTGTGTATCTCTCCTCATTCCTCTGTGTATCCCCCTTTTCTCCTTTGTGTATCCACCTTCTCTCCTGTGTTTATGCCCCTCTCCTGTGTTTATCCTCCTCTCTCATTTGTGTATCTTCTTCTCTCTTGTGTGTATCTTCCTCTCTCCTGTGTGTATTTTCTACTATCCTGTGTGTGTCTTTCTTTCTTCTGTGTGTATCCCTTTTCTCTCCTGTGTGTTTCTCCCCTCTCTCCTGTGTGTAATTCCTTTCTCTCTTGTGTGTATCCCCCCTTTCTTCTGTGTGTATCCCTCTCTCCTGTGTGTATCACCCTCTCTCCTGTGTGTATTCCCTCTCTCTTTTTTGTATCTTCCTCTCTCCTGTGTGTATCCCTTTTCTCTCCTGTGTGTTTCTCCCCTCTCTCCTGTGTGTAATTCCTTTCTCTCTTGTGTGTATCCCCCCTTTCTTCTGTGTGTATCACCCTCTCTCCTGTGTGTATTCCTCTCTCTTTTTTGTATCTTCCTCTCTCCTGTGTGTATTTTCCTCGCTCCTGTGTGTATGCCCCTCTCTGCTGTGTGTATCCTTCTCTTCTGTGTGTATTCTTTTCTCTCTTGTGTGTATCCTTCTTTCTCCTTTGTGTATCCTTTTTTCCTGTGTGCATGCCCCTCTCTACTTTGTGTATCCCCTCTCCTGTGTGTATCCTTCTCTCCTGTATGTATCCAACTCTCCTGTGTGTATATTCCTTTATCCTGTGTGTATCCTTCCTCTCTCCTGTGTGTTTTTGCCCTCTCTCCTGTGTGTAACCTTTTTTCTCCTGTGTGTATCCCCCGTTTCTCCTGTGTGTATCACCCTTTCTGCTGTGTGTATCACCTCTCGCCTGTTTGTATTTTCCTCTCTCATGTGTGTATCATCCTCTCTCCTGTGTGTATCCCCATCTCTTGTGTGTATCCCCTCTCCTGTGTGTATCCTTTCTTCTGTGTGTATCCTCTTTCCTGTGTGCATGCTCCTTTCTACTTTGTGTATCCTCCTCTCCTGTGTGTATCCTCCTCTCTCCTGTGTGGTTCCTTTTCTCTCCTGTGTGTATCCCCTTTCTCCTGTGTGTATCACCACTCTCCTGTGTGTATCCTCTCTCCTGTGTGTATCCGTCTCTCATTTGTGTATATCTTTTTCTCTCCGGTGTGTACCATTCTTTCTCCTGTGTGTATCACCCCTCTCCTGTGTGTATCCTTCTCTCTCCTGTGTGTATTCTTCTGTCTCCTGTGTGTATCCTTCTCTATTTTGTGTGTATCCTTCTCTCTCCTGTGTGTATTCTCCTCTCTCCTGTGTGTATCTTCCTCTCTCCTGTATGTATCCTGCTCTCTTCTGTGTATCCTCCTCTCTCCTGTGTGTATTCTCCTCTCTCTTGGATGTATCTTTCTTCTCTCTTGTGTGTATCTCCTCTCTCCTTGTGTATCCCCACCTCTTCTATGTGTATCCTCCACTCTTCTGTGGGTATCCCCTCTCTCCTCTGTGTATTCTTCTCTCTGCTGTGTGTATTCTTTTCTCTCCTGTGTGTACGCCTCTCTCTCCTGTGTGTATTCCCTCTCCTGTGTGTTTTCTTTTCTCTCCTGTGTGTATCCTTCTCTCTTTTCAGTATATCACCCTCTCGCCTGTGTGTATCACCCTCTTTTTTGTGTATTCTCTTTTCTCCTTTGTGTGTCTTCTTCTCTTCTCTGTGTACCCTCCCCTTTTCTGTGTGTATCACCCCTCTTCTGTGTGTATCACCATCTCTCCTTTGTTTATTCCCCTTTTTTTGTGTGTATCCTCCTCTCACCTGTGTGTATGCTCCTCTCTGCTGTGTGTATACTCATCTCACCTGTTTGTATTCTCCTCTCTTCTGTGTGTATCCTCTCCTCTGTGTATTCTTCTCTCTGCTGTGTGTATTCTTTTCTCTCCTGTGTGTACACCTCTGTCCTGTGTGTATTCCCCTCTCCTGTGTGTTTTCTTTTCTCTCCTGTGTGTATCCTTCTCTCTTTCTGTATATCACCCTCTCGCCTGTGTGTATCACCCTCTTTTTGTGTATTCTCTTTTCTCCTTTGTGTGTCTTCTTCTCTTCTCTGTGTACCCTCCCTTTCTGTGTGTATCACCCCTCTTCTGTGTGTATCACCCTCTCTCCTTTGTTTATTCCTTTTTGTGTGTATCCTCCTCTCACCTGTGTGTATGCTCCTCTCTGCTGTGTGTATACTCATCTCACCTGTTTGTATTCTCCTCTCTTCTGTTTGTATCCTCTCCTGTGTGTATTTCCCTCCACTGTGTATATCCTCGTCTCTCCTGCGTGTATCCCCTCTCTTCTGTGTGTATCCTCCTTTCCCTGTTTGAATTTTTCTCTCCTGCGTGTATTTTCCTCTCTTCTGTCTGTATCCTATTCTATTTTGTGTGTATCCTTCTCTCTCCTGTGTGTATTCTCCTCTCTCCTGTGTGTATCTTCCTCTCTCCTGTATGTATCCTGCTCTCTTCTGTGTGTATCCTCCTCTCTCCTGTGTGTATTTCTCCTCTCTCTTGGATGTATCTTTCTTCTCTCTTGTGTGTATCTCCCCTCTCTCCTTGTGTATCCCCCAACTCTTCTATGTGTATCCTCCACTTTTCTGTGGGTATCCCCTCTCTCCTCTGTGTATTCTTCTCTCTGCTGTGTGTATTCTTTTCTCTCCTGTGTGTACGCCTCTCTCTCCTGTGTGTATTCCCCTCTCCTGTGTGTTTTCTTTTCTCTCCTGTGTGTATCCTTCTCTCTTTTCAGTATATCACCCTCTCGCCTGTGTGTATCACCCTCTTTTTTGTGTATTCTCTTTTCTCCTTTGTGTGTCTTCTTCTCTTCTCTGTGTACCCTCCCCTTTTCTGTGTGTATCACCCCTCTTCTGTGTGTATCACCCTCTCTCCTTTGTTTATTCCCCTTTTTTTGTGTGTATCCTCCTCTCACCTGTGTGTATGCTCCTCTCTGCTGTGTGTATACTCATCTCACCTGTTTGTATTCTCCTCTCTTCTGTTTGTATCCCCCTCTCCTGTGTGTATTTCCCCTCTCCACTGTGTATATCCTCGTCTCTCCTGCGTGTATCCCCCTCTCTTCTGTGTGTATCCTCCTTTCCCCTGTTTGAATTTTTCTCTCTCCTGCGTGTATTTTCCTCTCTTCTGTCTGTATCCTATTCTATTTTGTGTGTATCCTCCTCCTTCCTGTTATTATCCCTCTCGCCCTGTGGGTATCCCCCTGTTTCCTGTGTGTATCCCCCTCTCTTTTATGTGTATGCCCCACTCTCCTGTGTGTATCTCCTCTCTTCTGTGTGTATCCTTCCTCTCTCCTGTGTTTACCCTCCTCTCTCCTCTGTGTATGCCCCTCTCTCCTGTGTGTATTCCACTCTTTTCTGTGTGTATTCTTCACTCTGCTTTGTTTATTCTCCTCTCTTTTGCGTTTATCCCCCTCATTCCTTCATAGATGAAGGTTTTTGCATCTATGTTCATCATGGATATTGGCCTGAAGTTTTCTTTTCTTCTTGAGTCTCTGCCAGGTTTTGGTATCAGGATGATGTTGGTCTCACGAAATGATTTGTGAAGGGTTCCCTCTTTTTGGATTATTTGGAATAGTTTCAGAAGGAATGGTACCAGATCCTCTTGGTGTGTCTGGTAGAATTCAGCTGTGAACCCATCTGGACCTGGGCTTTTTTTGTGTGGTAGGCTCTTAATTGCTGCCTCAACTTCAGACCTTGTTATTGGTCTATTCATAGTTTCGGCTTCCTCCTTGTTTAGGCTTGGGAGGACACAGGCGTCCAGGAATTTATCCATTTCTTCCTGATTTACTAGTTTATGTGCATAGAGTTGTTTGTAGTATTCTCTGATGATGGTTTGAATTTCTGTGGAATCCGTGGTGATTTCCCCTTTATCGTTTTTTATTGCATCTATTTGGTTGTTCTCTCTCTTCTTTTTTATCAGTCTGGCTAGTGGTCTGTCTATTTTGTTGATCTTTTCGAAAAACCAGCTCTTAGATTTATTGATTTTTGAAGGGTTTTTCTTGTCTCTATCTCCTTCAGTTCTGCTCTGATCTTAGTTATTTCTTGTCTTGGCTAGGTTTTGAGCTTTTTGATCTTGCTCCTCTAGCTCTTTCAATTTTGACGATAGGTGTCAATTTTGGATCTCTCCACTCTTCTCATGTGGGCACTTATTGCTATATATTTTCCTCTACAGACTGCTTTAAATGTGTCCCAGAGATTCTGGTACGTTGTGTCTTCATTCTCATTGGTTTCAAAGAACTTCTTTATTTCTGCCTTCATTTCATTGTTTATCCAATCAACATTCAAGAGCCAGTTGTTCAGTTTCCATGAAGCTGTGCGGTTCTGAGTTATTTTCTGAATTCTGAGTTCCAACTTGATTGCACTATGGTCTGAGGGACTGTTTGTTATGATTTCCGTTGTTTTGCATTTGCTGAGGAGTGCTTTACTTCCAATTATGTGGTCAATTTTGGAGTAGGTGTGATGTGGTGCTGAGAAGAATGTATATTCTGTGGATTTGGGGTGGAGAGTTCTGTAAATGTCTATCAGGTTTGCTTGTTCCAGGTCTGAGTTCAAGTCCTGAATATCCTTGTTAATTTTCTGTCTGGTTGATCTGTCTGCTATTGACAGTGGAGTGTTAAAGTCTCCCACTATTATTGTGTGGAGTCTAAGTCCTTTGTAAGTCATTACGAACTTGTCTTGTATATCTGGGTGCTCCTACATTGGGTCCATATACATTTAGAATCGTTATCTCTTCTTGTTATATCGATCCTTTCACCATTATGTAATGACCTTCTTTGTCCCTTTTGATCTTTGTTACTTTAAAGTCTATTTTATCAGAGATGAGAATTGCAACTCCTGCTTTTTTTGCTCTCCATTTGCTTGGTAAATCTTCCTCCATCCCTTTATTTTGAGCCTTTGTGTATCTTTGCATGTGAGGTGGGTTTCTGGATACAGCACACCGATGGGTTTTGGTTTTTATCCAATTTGCCAGTCTGTGTCTTTTGATTGGTGCATTTAGCCCATTTACATTCAGGGTTAATATTGTTATGTGTGAATTTGATACTGCCATTTTGATGCTAGCTGGCTGTTTTGCCCGTTGGTTCATGTACATTCTTCATTTTGTTGATCTTTTGAAAAACCAGCTCTTAGATTTATTGATTTTTGAAGGGTTTTTCTTGTCTCTATCTCCTTCAGTTCTGCTCTGATCTTAGTTATTTCTTGTCTTCGGCTAGGTTTTGAGCTTTTTTGATCTTGCTCCTCTAGCTCTTTCAATTTTGACGATAGGGTGTCAATTTTGGATCTCTCCACTCTTCTCATGTGGGCACTTATTGCTATATATTTTCCTCTACAGACTGCTTTAAATGTGTCCCAGAGCTTCTGGTACGTTGTGTCTTCATTCTCATTGGTTTCAAAGAACTTCTTTATTTCTGCCTTCATTTCATTGTTTATCCAATCAACATTCAAGAGCCAGTTGTTCAGTTTCCATGAAGCTGTGCGGTTCTGAGTTATTTTCTGAATTCTGAGTTCCAACTTGATTGCACTATGGTCTGAGGGACTGTTTGTTATGATTTCCGTTGTTTTGCATTTGCTGAGGAGTGCTTTACTTCCAATTATGTGGTCAATTTTGGAGTAGGTGTGATGTGGTGCTGAGAAGAATGTATATTCTGTGGATTTGGGGTGGAGAGTTCTGTAAATGTCTATCAGGTTTGCTTGTTCCAGGTCTGAGTTCAAGTCCTGAATATCCTTGTTAATTTTCTGTCTGGTTGATCTGTCTGCTATTGACAGTGGAGTGTTAAAGTCTCCCACTATTATTGTGTGGGAGTCTAAGTCCCTTTGTAAGTCATTACGAACTTGTCTTGTATATCTGGGTGCTCCTACATTGGGTCCATATACATTTAGAATCGTTATCTCTTCTTGTTATATCGATCCTTTCACCATTATGTAATGACCTTCTTTGTCCCTTTTGATCTTTGTTACTTTAAAGTCTATTTTATCAGAGATGAGAATTGCAACTCCTGCTTTTTTTTTGCTCTCCATTTGCTTGGTAAATCTTCCTCCATCCCTTTATTTTGAGCCTTTGTGTATCTTTGCATGTGAGGTGGGTTTCCTGGATACAGCACACCGATGGGTTTTGGTTTTTTTATCCAATTTGCCAGTCTGTGTCTTTTGATTGGTGCATTTAGCCCATTTACATTCAGGGTTAATATTGTTATGTGTGAATTTGATACTGCCATTTTGATGCTAGCTGGCTGTTTTGCCCGTTGGTTCATGTACATTCTTCATTTTGTTGATGGTCTTTAGCATTTGGTATGCTTTTAGGATGGCTGGAACTGGTTGTTTCTTTCTATGTGTAGTGCCTCTTTCAGGAGCTCTTGTAAAGCAGGCCTAGTGGTGACAAAATCTCTGAGTACTTGCTTGTTCGTGAAGGATTTTATTTTTCCTTCACTTATGAAGCTCAGTTTGGCTGGATATGAAATTCTGGGTTGAAAGCTCTTTTCTTTAAGGATGTTGAATATTGGCCCCACTCTCTTCTGGCTTGTAGAGTCTCTGCCGAGAGATCTGCTGTGAGTCTGATGGGCTTCCCTTTGTGGGTGACCTGACCTTTCTCTCTGGCTGCCCTTAGTATTTTCTCCTTCGTTTCAACCCTAGTGAATCTGACGATTATGTGCCTTGGGGTTGCTCTTCTTGCAGAGTATCTTTGTGGTGTTCTCTGTATTTCCTGGAGTTGAGTATTGACCTGTCTTGCTAGGTTGGGGAAATTTTCCTGGATAATATCCTGAAGAGTGTTTTCCAGCTTGGATTCATTCTCTTCATCACATTCTGGTACACCTATCAAACGTAGGTTGGGTCTCTTCACATAGTCCCACATTTCTTGGAGATTTTGTTCATTCCTTTTGTGCTTTTTCTTTAATCTTGGTTTCTCGTTTTATTTCATTGAGTTGATCTTCAACTTCTGATATTCTTTCTTCTGCTTGGTCAATTCGGCTGTTGAAACTTGTGCATGCTTCGCGAAGTTCTCGTGTTGTGTTTTTCAGCTCCTTCAATTCATTCATATTCCTCTCTATGTTGTCCATTCTCGTTATCAATTCCTCGAATCTTTTTTCAAATCTTTTTTCTAGGTTCTTAGTTTCTTTGCACTGGTTTAGAACATGTTCCTTTAGCTCACTGAAGTTTCTCATTATCCACTTTCTGAAGTCTGATTCCGTCATTTCGTCACATTCATTCTCCGTCCAGCTTTGTTCCCTTGCTGGTGAGGAGTTTTGGTCCTTTTTTGGAGGTGAGGTGTTTTGGTTTCGGGTGTTTTCCTCTTTTGCGCTGGTTTCTTCCCATCTTTATGGATTTATCCGCCTGTCTTCTTAGTATTGGCTGATTTTTCAATTGGGTCTCTGTGTGGGCACTGAGATTGTTGATGATGAAGTATTTCTGTTACTTAGTTTTCCTTCTAATGATCTTTCCTCTCTGCTGTATGAGTACTGAGGTCCACTCCAGGCCCTGCTTGTCTGGGGTATACCTGCAGCAGCTGCAGCACAATGAGGGATGATACCAGTTTCTTCTTCTGCTGCCCTTGTTCCAGAATGATGCCAGCCAAATGTCAGTCTGATTAGTCCTTTTCTGGGGTGACTCCTTGGATATACAGAGGTCAGGGAGCTGCTTGAGGAGACAGTCTGTACTTTATAGGAGCTCCAGTGCTGAGCTGTGAGCTCCGTTGTTCATTCAGGGTTGTTGGGAGGTTGTTTATGTCTGCTGCAATGGAACTCATAAAACACCACTCTTTTTTTTTTTTTTCACCCTTAGATGCTCTGTCTCAGGAGTTGGGGCTTTCTTTATGAGTATCTGTTGCACTGTCTTGCCCCACTAGATGGCAGTCTATTCACTATTTGCCTGCCGGCGCTCTGACCTGCTGGCGCGGGTCCGCGCTTTTGCTGCTGGGCTCCCTTCTGCTGTGGAGCACGGAGTCTCTCTGTTATGGCAGGTTGCCTCAGCAACGGCAGGCAGTCCTGGGCGGTACTTAAGTGGGGTGCACTTCGTCATCAATGGTGGACACCCCTCCTGACCGGGCTGCACCGTCCCAGATGCCGCAACAAAACTCTCAGCCCCAAGCGCCTCCAGTCGCCGCCCTGCTTGTCCCGTGAGCGTGGGACCCGCCGAGCCCGATCACCCAGCTCCCTGCCTCAGAGTCCGTCTCTCTCTCTCTTCCTCTCCCCAAGCT
>CM038396.1:51699796-51709944 GCA_021498475.1 Saguinus midas | reverse complement strand
TGATATAATGTTTTCTATTTCGGTGGACTTAGTTTTTGTTCAAGGAACTGGTTACCCAGAATATTCTGTTGCTAGATTCATCTATTTCTAAAACCCTAAAGGATTTTAGACTGAGGGCTGCTGGCCCTGACTGATGCCTGTCACCAAATAAGCCTATGTCACCTGGTTACCAGGAAACAACCAAGTCAGGCCACTGGCTCACAATGCCCTGCCCCAGAGCCCCACCCAATGGCTCACAATGCCCTGCCTCACAGCCCCACCCCACCCAATGGCTCATAATGCCCATCCCTGCTGCTGCCCACCTGTGGTCACCATTCCCCCCATGTGACTGCATTATTCATCCTGGGCTGCCTGAGCTTTCCAATCCTGAGAAAAGTGTGTAGAGGGAAGGGTGGTTGTTATTGGAAGTCACCCTGGGCACTGAACTCAGTAGAAAACCCTGGTTACTAATGTCAGTTCCATTAGCATCTCTGGTTTTCTGAGCCTGGTAACTTTCATTTGCTCAAAAATGAGTTACAGTGTACTATGTAGATTGACTGTTTCTGGTAAAGCCAGTTTAGTTTTCATCAGTTTTTAGAATGTGAGAAATCATATTTTATTCTGTCATTTTATCATTTTTTTTTTTCCAAGACAAAGTTTCGCTGTTGATACCCAGAGTGGAGTGCAATGGCGCGATCTCAGCTCACTGCAACCTCCGCCTTCTGGGCTCAAGCAATTCTCCTGCCTCACCCTCCCGATTCGCTGAGATTACAGGCATGCGCCACCAAGCCCAGCTAATTTTTGTAGTTTTAGTAGAGACGGGGTTTCACCTCACTGACCATAATGGTCTCGATCTCTTGACATCGTGATCCACACGCCTCGGCCTCCCAAAGTGCTGGGATTATAGGCGTGAGCAACCTTGCCTGGCCTCAGTTTTTCTTCATAGCGTTTCCAAAATTTTTACTTTTGCAACCTGACTAATAAGTATTCCTGAGCTTGCTATTTTTGCCATAGAGAACAAATTTAATCCTCTGGTTATATTACTGTGTGGGTTTTTTCCCTTTAAATTAATTTATCTCAGGGCCCTTTCTCTGACTTTTTCCTAACTCTTTAAGTTATATTATGCAGTTGAAAAATCCATGGGACAATCATAACAGATCATATGTTATTGGAAGTACTAAAGAAAATGGACCTGAGAAACCTAGCCCTACCTCAAGTTCATGTCATTTTTGTCATTTGTTTGGCTTTCCAGTTTTTAATACACAAAATAGCAGTAACAACACCCAGTAACAAATACAGGATAATTGTAAGAATCATAAATCACTTTGATAAGGATCTTCTGTTCAGTATGCATTTCTGAATGTTTAGTCATAGGAAGATAGTGCTAGGTATTATTTCAGCTGTCTGGTGTGGACATATTATTATCTAAAGTAATTCTTGTCTTGATGTGAAATAAAAGTGCTTTTACATCAAAGGAAAGTTCCACACAATTATATAACCATTGCTATTTTAGGAATATTATCAGGGTATCAGTAATATTAATAAAAGAATTAGAAATCTTAAGCCACTTTCTTTTTGGAAAGTTTTAAATAAATAAATAGGCCAGGCGAGGTGGCTCAAACCTACGTGGGAGGTTGTGGCGGGTGGATCAGGGGTCAGAAGTTCGAGAACAGCCTGGTCATCATAGTGAAACCCTTGCCTCTACTAGAAATACAGAAAAGTTAGTCACCGTGCTAGTCCGCCCGACTTTATTGTTAAAAAGAAATCAGAGAGATCGTGTTGGGCGCTGTGACTCACGCCAGCAATCTTACCACTTTGGGGGGCCCAGGTGGGCGGGTCACCTGAGGTCACGAGTTCGAGGTCACCCTTGGCATCCCGGTGAAGAAACGCCTCACAGAAACAATACGAAAAGAAAAAAGGAAAGTAATCATACAGGTGAGTGTGCGCAACTGTAACATGACGAGGTGCTGAGTGACTCCACTTCCCGCCTCACCTTTCTTTAGGACATCCTGTTTGTCTCTTCTCACCCAGGCTGGAGTACAACATTGCGATTTTAGTTATTGCAACACCTGCGTATTAAGTTCAAGCGATTTTCCTGCATTGCCCTTCAAGTAGCTGGCGTTGCAGCTGTCCGCATTTCCACGTCCAGCTAACTTGCAATATTTATTTTTGGTACCTCAAATCTGTCTTTATTTGATTTTCACAAGAAAGCCACAAGGAAAACAATATAATTACGGAACGCAGCTCCCCTCTGCTTGTCATTTTTGCGCTGCGGCTAAGCCGGCATTCTCTCTAGCGTCCCAATTTTAATGTAGGTGCTGCCGGAGCGAGCACACGCCCAAACCGTGTTAGCTTTCTTTTGTTTTTCTGATTTGTTGTATTTTATAGGGAGCGGTCCACGCTGTCTTTTGAGACCGGTCTCGAACCTGTGACCTCAAGATCCGCCCCCCTCAGCATTTTAAGTGCTGGGATTACAGGCTTGAGCAGCCGAGCCCAAACCAAATTGTGTGTTCGTTCTCAAGACTTGATTTCACCAAGTTGGTCGGCGGGTCTCGAACCCGCAACTTCTCGTGAACCACCTGGCTTGGTTTTCGAGGTGCCTGCCTGGACGACAAACTCCCGTGAGTCGTGTGCTCGGCCGCCCGACTTTATTGTTAAAAAAAACCAGAGAGATTGTGCGGGGCTCTGTGACTCACGCCAGCAATCTTAGCACTTTGGGAGGCTGAGGTGGGCGGGTCACCTGTGGTCACGAGTTCGAGGTCAGCCGGACATCCCGGTGACAAAACGCCTCATGGAGTAAGAAGAAATAAAAAAAAAAGTAATCATACACATAAGTGTGTGCAACTGTAACACAACGAGTTGCCGGGTGACTCCACCCCCCGTCCCGCTTTTATGTATGACATCCTGTTACCCTCTTCTCATTCAGGCTGGAGGGCAACCTTGCGATTGTTGCTTATGGCAACACCTGCCTTTTGGTTTCAACCGATTGTCCTGCAATGCCCTTCAAGTAGCTGCCGTCGCCAAGTGTCTGCACCTTTATATCCAGCTAACTTTCTATATTTACCTTGTGTACCTCAAATCTCTTTGATTTACATAAAAAAAGATAGGCTAAACTTTGTTTTGCTGGAGATTGGATTGATTTTTATCCACTCAACCTGAGAGTTACAGTGTACTATGTAGATTGACTGTTTTTGGTAAAGCCAGTTTAGTTTTCATCAGTTTTTAGAATGTGAGAAATCATATTTTATTCTGTCATTTTATCCTTTTTTTTTTTTCAAGACAAAGTTTCGCTGTTGATACCCAGACTGGAGTGCAATGGCGCGATCTCAGCTCACTGCAACCTCCGCCTTCTGGGCTCAAGCAATTCTCCTGCCTCACCTCCCGATTCGCTGCTGAGATTACAGGCATGCGCCACCAAGCCCAGCTAATTTTTGTATTTTTAGTAGAGACGGGGTTTCACCTCACTGACCATAATGGTCTCGATCTCTTGACATCGTGATCCACACGCCTCGGCCTCCCAAAGTGCTGGGATTATAGGCGTGAGCCACCGTGCCTGGCCTCGTTTTTTCTTCATAGCGTTTTCTAAAACTTTTTCTTTTGCAACCTGACTAATAAGTATTCCTGCCTGCGTTAGCTCTTTTTTTGCCATAGAGAACAAATTTAATCCTCTGGTAATATTACTGTGTGGGTTTTTTCCCTTTAAATTAATTTTTATCTCAAAGGGCCCTTTCTCTGACTTTTTCCTAACTCTTTAAGTTATATTATGCAGTTGAAAAATCCATGGGACAAGCCTCATAACACGTCATATGTTATTGGAAGTACTAAAGAAAATGGACCTGAGAAACCTAGCCCTACCTCAAGTTCATGTCATTTTTGTCATTTGTTTGGCTTTCCAGTTTTTAATACACAAAATAGCAGTAACAACACCCAGTAACAATTACATGATAATTGTAAGAATCATAAATCACTTTGATAAGGATCTTCTGTTCAGTATGCATTTCTGAATGTTTAGTCATAGGAAGATAGTGCTAGGTATTATTTCAGCTGTCTGGTGTGGACATATTATTATCTAAAGTAATTCTTGTCTTGATGTGAAATAAAAGTGCTTTTACATCAAAGGAAAGTTCCACACAATTATATAACCATTGCTATTTTAGGAATATTATCAGGGTATCAGTAATATTAATAAAAGAATTAGAAATCTTAAGCCACTTTCTTTTTGGAAAGTTTTAAATAAATAAATAGGCCAGGCGAGGTGGCTCAAACCCACGTGGAGGTTGTGGCGGGTGGATCAGGTGTCAGGAGTTCGAGAACAGCCTGGTCAACATAGTGAAACCCTTGCCTCTACTAGAAATACAGAAAAGTTAGTCACCGTGCTCGTCCGCCCGACTTTATTGTTAAAAAGAAATCAGAGAGATTGTGTTGGGCGCTGTGACTCACGCCAGCAATCTTACCACTTTGGGGGGCCCAGGTGGGCGGGTCACCTGAGGTCACGAGTTCGAGGTCACCCTTGGCATCCCGGTGAAGAAACGCCTCACAAAAACAAGAAGAAAAGAAAAAAGGAAAGTAATCATACAGGTGAGTGTGCGCAACTGTAACATGACGAGGTGCTGAGTGACTCCACCCCCCGCCCCACCTTTCTTTATGACATACTGTTTTTCTCTTCTCACCCGGGCTGGAGTACATCATGATGATTTTAGTTATTGCAGCACCTGCGTTTTGGGTTGAAGCGATTTTCCTGCATTGCCTTCAAGTAGCTGGCGTTGCAGGTGTCCGCATTTCCACGTCCAGCTAAATTCCAATTTTTATTTTCGGTACCTCAAATCGGTCTTTATTTGATTTTCACAAAAAAAGCCACAAGGAAAACCATATAATTACGGAACGCAGCACCCCTCTGCTTGTCACTTTTGCGCTGCAGCTAAGCCGGCATTCCGTCTAGCATCCCAATTTCAATGTAGGTGCTGCCGAAGCGAGCACACGCCGAAACCGTGTTAGCTATCTTTTCTTTTTCTGATTTTTTTGTATTTTATAGGGAGCGGGCTGCGCTGTCTTTCGAGACCGGTCTCGAACCTGTGACCTCACGATCCGCCCGCCTCAGCATTTTAAGTGCTGGGATTACGGGCTTGAGCAGCCCATCGCAAACCAAATCGTGCTTTCATTTTCAAGACTTGGTATCACCAAGTCGGTCGGCGGGTCTCGAAACCACAACTTCTCGTGAACCACCTGGCTTGATTTTCCAGGTGCCTGCCTGGACGATAAACTCCCGTGAGTCGTGTGCTCGGCCGCACGATTTTATGGTTAAAAAGAAACCAGAGAGATTGTGCGGGGCGCTGTGACTCACGCCAGCAATCTTAGCACTTTGGGAGGCCGAGGCGGGCGGGTCACCTGAGGTCACGAGTTCGAGGTCAGCCCGGTCATCCCGGTGACAAAACGCCTCAGAGTAAGAAGAAATGAAAAAAGAATAGTAATCATACACATCAGTGTGTGCAACTGTAACACAAAAAGGTGCCGGGTGACTCCACCCCCAGCCTGGCTTTTATGCAGGACATCCTGTTACCCTCTTCTCATTCAGGCTGGAGGGCAACATTGCGATTGTTGCTTATGGCAACACCTGCCTTTTGTTTTCAACCATTGTCCTGCAATGCTCTTCAAGTAGCTGGGGTTGCAAGTGTCCGCAAATTTATATCCATTTACCATTGTATTTTTGTCTTGTGTACCTCAAATCTGTCTTTCTTTGATTTACATGAATAAATAAATAAATAAAACAAGAAAAACAAGATAATTACGAATGCTATGACACTTTGCTTGTCATATTTTGGCTGAGGCCAAGCCGGCATTCTGTGCAGCGTACCAATTTTAATGGAGGTGCTGCCGAAGGGAGCACACGCTGAACCCGTCTCAGCTTTTGTATGTTTTTCTTTTTTGTGTGTGTTCTGTAGGGAGCGGGCTGCGCTTTCGTTCGAGACCAGTCTCGAACCTGTGACCTCACGATTCGTCCACCTCAGCATTCCAACTGCTGTGATTACAGGCTTGAGCAGCCCGGCCCAAACCAAACTGTGTTTCTGTTTTCAAGACTGGGTTTCTCCAAGTTGGTCGGGCGGGTCTCGACCATCTAGGCGCCTGGATGACAGGCTCCCCTGAGTCACCGTGCACGTTCATTCGACTTTAGTGTTCCAAAGAAATCAGAGAGATTGTGCCGGGCGCTGTGTCTCACGCAAGCAATCTTAGCAGTCTGGGAGGCCGAGGTGGGCGGGTCACCTGAGGTCACGAGTTCGAGGTCAGCCTGGGCATCCCGGTGGAAAAAAAAACGCCTCACAATAAAAAGAAGAGCTATAAATAAATAAATAAATAAATAAATAAATAAATAAATAAATTCAATCATACCGATAAGTGTGTGCAGCTGTTACAAAACGAGGTGCCGAGTGACTCCACCCACCGCCCCGCCTTACTTCATGACATACTGTCTCTCTCTTCTCACCCAGGCTGGAGTGCAACATTGCGAATTTTGCTTATTGCAACACCCGCTTTTTGGGTTCAAGCGATTTTCCTGCATTGCCCTTCAAGAAGCTGGTGTTGCAGGTGTCCGCATTTCCACGTCCGGCTAACTTCCTATTTTTATTTTTTGTACCTCTAATCTGTCTTTATTTGATTTCCACAAAATACCACAAGAGAAACAATATAATTTCGAATGCCACAACATGTTGCTTGTCATTTCTGCGCTGAGGCCAAGCCTTCCTTCGGTCTAGCGTCCCAATTTTAATGTAGGTGCTGCCGATGCGAGCACACGCTGAACCCGCCTCAGCTTTTTTCTGTTTTTCTGTTTTCTGTAAGGAGCGGGCTGCGCTTTCTTTCGAGACCAGTCTCGAATCTGTGACCTCACGACTGGCCCACCTTAGCATTCCAACTCCTGTGATTACAGGCTTGAGCAGCCCAGCCCAAACCCAATTGTGTTTTCGTTTTCAAGACTGGGTTACACCATGTTGGTCGGGCGGGTAGCGAACCCACAATTCTCGTTATCCGCCCGCCTTGGTTTTCGAGGAGCCTGGATGAAAGTCTCCTGTGAGTCACCGTGCTGGCCCGACCGACTTTATTTTTAAAAAGAAATCAGAGATTGTGTTGGGCACGGTGACTCACGCCAGCAATCTTACCACTTAGGGGACCCAGATGGGCAGGTCACCTGAGGTCACGAGTTCGAGGTCATCCTTGGCATCCCGGTGAAGAAACGCCTCACAAAACAAGAAGCAAAGAAAAAGAAGAGTAATCATACAGGCGAGTGTGCAACCGAACGTGACGAGGTGTTGAGTGACTCCACCCCCCGCCCCGCCTTTGTTTATGACATACTGTTTTTCTCTTCTCACCCGGGCTGGAGTGCAACATGTCGATTTTAGTTATTGCAACACCTGTGTTTTGGGTTCAAGCGATTTTTTTTGCATTGCCCTTCAAGTAGCTGGCGTTGCAGGTGTCCGCATTTCCACGTCCAGCTAACTTCCAATTTTTATTTTCGGTACCTCAAATCGGTCTTTATTTGATTTTCACAAAAAAAGCCACAAGGAAAACCATATAATTACGGAACGCAGCACCTCTGCTTGTCACTTTGCGCTGCAGCTAAGCCGGCATTCCGTCTAGCATCCCAATTTCAATGCAGGTGCTGCGGAAGCGAGCACACGCCGAAACCGTGTTAGCTTTCTTTTGTTTTTCTGATTTGTTGTATTTTATAGGGAGCGGGCTGGGCTGTCTTTCGAGACCGGTCTCGAACCTGTGACCTCACGATCCGCCCGCCTCAGGATTTTAAGTGCTGGGATTACAGGCTTGAGCAGCCCAGCCCAAACCAAATCGTGCGTTCGTTTTCAAGACTTGGTTTCACCAAGTCGGTCGGCGGGTCTGCAACCCGCAACTTCTCGTGAACCACCTGGCTTGGTTTTCGAGGTGCCTGCCTGGATGATAAACTCCCGTGAGTCGTGTGCTCGGCCGCCCGACTTTATTGTTAAAAACCAGAGAGATTTTGCCGGACGCTGTGACTCACGCCAGCAATCTTCGCACTTTGGGAGGCCGAGGTGGGCGGGTCACCTGTGGTCACGAGTTCGAGGTCAGCCCGGTCATCCCGGTGAAAAAACGCCTCATAGAGTAAGAAGAAATGAAAAAAGAAAAGTAATCATAAACATGAGTGTGTGCAACTGTAACACAAAAAGGTGCCGGGTGACTCCACCCCCAGCCTGGCTTTTATGCAGGACATCCTGTTACCCTCTTCTCATTCAGGCTGGAGGGCAACATTGCGATTGTTGCTTATGGCAACACCTGCCTTTTGTTTTCAACCATTGTCCTGCAATGCTCTTCAAGTAGCTGGGGTTGCAAGTGTCCGCAAATTTATATCCATTTAACATTGTATTTTTGTCTTGTGTACCTCAAATCTGTCTTTCTTTGATTTACATGAATAAATAAATAAAACAAGAAAAACAAGATAATTACGAATGCTATGACACTTTGCTTGTCATATTTCGGCTGAGGCCAAGCCGGCATTCTGTGCAGCGTACCAATTTTAATGGAGGTGCTGCCGAAGGGAGCACACGCTGAACCCGTCTCAGCTTTTGTATGTTTTTCTTTTTTGTGTGTGTTCTGTAGGGAGCGGGCTGCGCTTTCGTTCGAGACCAGTCTCGAACCTGTGACCTCACGATTCGTCCGCCTCAGCATTCCAACTGCTGTGATTACAGGCTTGAGCAGCCCAGCCCAAACCAAACTGTGTTTCTGTTTTCAAGACTGGGTTTCTCCAAGTTGGTCGGGCGGGTCTCGACCATCTAGGCGCCTGGATGACAGGCTCCCCTGAGTCACCGTGCACGTTAGTTCGACTTTAGTGTTCCAAAGAAATCAGAGAGATTGTGCCGGGCGCTGTGTCTCACGCAAGCAATCTTAGCACTCTGGGAGGCCGAGGTGGGCGGGTCACCTGAGGTCACGAGTTCGAGGTCAGCCTGGGCATCCCGGTGGAAAAAAAAACGCCTCACAATAAAAAGAAGAGCTATAAATAAATAAATAAATAAATAAATAAATTCAATCATACCGATAAGTGTGTGCAGCTGTTACAAAACGAGGTGCCGAGTGACTCCACCCACCGCCCCGCCTTACTTCATGACATACTGTCTCTCTCTTCTCACCCAGGCTGGAGTGCAACATTGCGAATTTTGCTTATTGCAACACCCGCTTTTTGGGTTCAAGCGATTTTCCTGCATTGCCCTTCAAGAAGCTGGTGTTGCAGGTGTCCATTCACGTCCGGCAAACTTCTTATTTTTATTTTTGTACCTCAAATCTGTCTTTATTTGATTTCCACAAAATACCACAAGAGAAACGATATAATTACGAATGCATCAACACGTTGCTTGTCATTTTTGCGCTGAGGCCAAGGCTTCCTGCGGTCTAGCGTCCCAATTTTAATGTAGGTGCTGCCGATGCGAGCACACGCTGAACCCGCCTCAGCTTTTTTCTGTTTTTCTGTTTTTTTGTGTAAGGAGCAGGCTGCGCTCTTTTTCGAGACCAGTCTCGAATCTGTGACCTCACGATTGGCCCACCTCACCGTTCCAGCAGCTGTAATTACAGGCTTGAGCAGCCCAGCCCAGCCCAAACCAAATTGTGTTTCCGTTTTCAAGACTGGGTTACACCATGTTGGTCGGGCGGGTCTCGAACCCACAACTTCATGTTATCCGCCCACCTTGGTTTTCGAGGAGCCTGGATGAAAGTCTCCTGTGAGTCACCGTGCTCGTCTGCCCGACTTTATTGTTAAAAATAAATCAGAGAGATTGTGTCGGGCGCTGTGACTCACGCCAGCTATCTTACCACTTTGGGGGGCCCAGGTGGGCGGGTCACCTGAGGTCACGAGTTCGAGGTCATTCTCGGCATCCGGGTGAGAAAACGCCTCACAAAAACAAGAAGAATAGAAAATAGAAAAGTAATCATACAGGTGAGTGTGGGCAACTGTAACATGACGAGGTGCTTCCAACTGCTGTGATTACAGACTTGAGCAGCCCAGTCGAAACCAAATTGTGTGTTTCGTTTTCAAGACTGGGTTTCCTTATGTTGGTCGGGCGAGTCTGGAACCGGCTACTTCTTGTTATCTGCCAGTTTTTGTTTTCTAGGCGCCTGTATGACAGGGTCCTCTGTGTCACCCTGCCCGGGCTGCCGTT
>CM038396.1:51682289-51699696 GCA_021498475.1 Saguinus midas | reverse complement strand
CCTCTCCCCAAGCTGAAAGGTCGACTCTCACTGTCGCCCCAGTAGCCTCCGATAGGGCACTGGGATCCATGGCGATCTCCGTGCTGCTGCCCACTACCGGCTCAGATCATGCTTCCAAGAAAACTCCTGGTCTGGCTCATTGTCCAAGTCCCGTTCAATCAGATAAACATGCCAATCTGCCCTTCCAAATCTCAGATTGCCGGTTTAACAGGGCACCCAGACCAGTGAGGCTGCGCGCTGGCCGAAGAGGCGGCGGAGGAGCCGCTGCGCCGGCTGCTAGCTTTCGTCTCTCCCACACCTGGGACTTTCAATGCTCTGTGGGCATAAAAGGAACATCCGAGAATGTGGCTAAGACTCACCCTCTGCACCTTCACTTAGAGCTGCAATCCTGAGTTGCCTCTATGATGCCATCTTGCCTCCCTCCCCATTCTGCTCTTCTTAACAAGGTTTGCCTTCAGGAGAAGCTAGTTAGCCAGAGCCTAACCTGTTGGGGGTTTCATCAAAGGCCAGCTGACCTGGGGGAAGGAAAATACTCAAATCCAGCCCACCCCAACCTTTCTGTCACACTGAAGGGGGGTGTGGGGACTAAGAAACTCAGGAACAGTTCACACAGTCAAGGCACAGGCTCACTAGAAGACTGAGACCTACTCACAGCACTAGAGAATGCTTCTCCTCTCCCCAGAACTTTGCCACCACAATACTAAAGATCTATCTATAGCAGTACACTTTACCCACCATATCATGTCAGCTCTCAGGGAAAAGTTACAAGGCAGAAAACACATTGTGGAAAGACAGAGCAAACCTCAGAACCAGATATTGGGAAGTTGAAATTAGCAGACAAGAAATTTAACACAACTGTAAGTAAGATGCTAAGAGAGCTAATAGATAAAGTAGGCAGCATGTGGTAACAGATGGGAAATGAAAGCAGAGAGATGGAAATGCTGAGAAAAAAAGAAAAGAAATACCCTCAGTTGGGGCTTCCTTTATGAGTATCTGTTGCACTGTCCTGCCCCACTAGGCTGCAGTCTATTCACTATTTGCCTGCCAGGGCTCTGACCTGCTAGCGGGTCCATTCTGTTGCTGCTGGGCTCCCTTCTGCTGTGGAGCATGGAGTCTCTCTGTTATGACAGGTTGCCTCGGCAACGGCAGGCTGCATCAGTCCTGGGTGGTACTTCAGTGGGGTGGACTGTGTCAGCAATGGTTGACGCCCCTCCCTCACTGGGCTGCACCGTCCTAGATGCCAGCCCCAAAACTCTCAGCCCCTAGCATCTCCAGTCGCCACCTTGCTTGTCCCCGTGAGCTTGGGACCTGCCGAGCCCGATCACCCAGCTCCTTGCCTCAGAGTTTGTCCTCTCTCTCTCTCTTCCTCTCCCCAAGCTGAAAGGTCGACTCTCTCACTGTCGCCCCAGTAGCCTTCCGATAGGGCACTGGGATCCATGCGATCTCCCGTGCTGCTGCCCACTACCCCGGCTCAGATCATGCTTCCAAGAAAACTCCTGGTCTGGCTCATTGTCCAAGTCCCGTTCAATCAGATAAACATGCCAATCTGCCCTTCCAAATCTCAGATTGCCCATTTAAGAGGGCATCCTGACCAGTGAATTCTGCGCTGGGTTCCACTGTGGCGCTGGTGGAAGATGCGGTGGGAGCTGGCTGTGTTAGCCAGCTGCTAGCGTCCCGTTTCTCTCCCACACCTGGGACTTTCAATGCTCTGTGGGCATAAAAGGAACATCCGAGAATGTGGCTAAGACTCACCCTCTGCACCTTCACTTAGAGCTGCAATCCTGAGTTGCCTCTATGATGCCATCTTGCCGGCTGGAAGTTCTTCTCCACTTTGCTTTTAATTTCTGCACTGCCGCTAAGCCAGCATTCTGTCTAGCGTCCCAATTTTAATGTAGGTGCTGCTGAAGTGAGCACACGCCAAAACTGTGTTAGCTTTCTTTTGTTTTTCTTATTGTTTGTATTTTATAGGGAGTGGGCTGCGCTGCCTTTCGAAACCAGTCTCGATCCTGTGACATCACGATCCGCCCATCTCAGCATTTTAAGTGCCAGGATTACAGGCTTTAGCAGCCGAGCCCAAACCAAATTGTGTTTTTGTTTTCAAGACTTGGTTTCACCAAGTTGGTCAGCGGGTCTCGAACCCGCAACTTCTCGTGAACCACCTGGCTTGGTTTTCGAGGTGCCTGCCTGGACGATAAACTCCCGTGAGTCATGTGCTCCGCCATCCGACTTTATTGTTAAAAAGAAACCAGAGAGATTGTGCTGGATGCTGTGAATCATGCCAGCAATCTTAGCACTTTGGGAGGCTGAGGTGGGCATGTCACCTGAGGTCACGAGTTCGACGTCAGCCTGGGCATCCCAGTGAAAAAACGCCTCATAAAATAAGAAGAAAAGAAAAAAGAAAAGTAATCATACAGATGAGTGTGTGCAACTGTAACAAAACGAGGTGCCGAGTGACTCCACCCCTGCCCCACTTTTATGTATGACATACTGTTACCCTCTTCTCATTCATGCTGGAGGGCAACATTGCGATTGTTGCTTATTGCAACACCTGCCTTTTGGTTTCAACCGATTGTCCTGCAATGCCCTTCAAGTAGCTGGCGTTGCAAGTGTCCTCATCTTTATATCCAGCTAACTTTCTATTTTTATTTTTGTACCTCAAATCTGTCTTTATTTGATTTACAAAAAAAACACAAGAAAAACAATATAATTACGAATGCTACAACACGTTGCTTGTCATTTTTCGCTGAGGCCAAGCCGGCATTCTGTGTAGTGTCCCAATTTTAATGTAGGTGCTGCTGAAGTGAGCACACGCTGAACCCGTCTCAGCTTTTTTATGTTTTCTGTTTTTCTGTAGGAGCGGGCTGCGCTTTCTTTGAGACCAGTCTGGAACCTGTGACCTCACAATTGGCCCACCTCAGCATTCTAACTGCTGTGATTACAGGCTTGAGCAGCTCAGCCCAAACCAAATTGTGTTTTTGTTTTCAAGACTTGGTTTCACCATGTTGGTCGGTGGGTCTCGAACCCACAACTTCTCGTGAACCACCTGGCTTGGTTTTCGAGGTGCCTGCCTGGATGAAAGTCTCCCGTGAGTCATGTGCTGGCCGCCCGACTTTATTGTTAAAAGAAATCAGAGAGATTGTGTGGGCGCTGTGACTCACGCCAGCAATCTTAGCACTTTGGGAGGCCAGGTGGGCGGGTCACCTGAGGTCACGAGTTCGAGGTCAGCCTTGGCATCCCGGTGAAAAACGCCTCATAAAATAAGAAGATAAGAAAAAGAAAAGTAATCATACACATGAGTGTGTGCAACTGTAACAAAACGAGGTGCCGAGTGACTCCACCCCCGCCCCACTTTTATGTATGACATACTGTTTCTCTTCTCATTCAGGCTGGAGGGCAACATTGCGATTTTGCTTATTGCAACACCTGCCTTTTGGGTTCAAGCGATTGTCCTGCAATGCCCTTCAAGTAGCTGGCGTTGCAGGTGTCCACATTTCCACGTCCAGCTAACTTTCTATTTTTATTTTTGTACCTCAAATCTGTCTTTATTTGATTTACAAAACCACAAGAAAACAATATAATTACGAATGCTACAACACTTTGCTTGTCATTTTTGTGCTGAGGCCAAGCCGGCATTCTGTGTAGTGTCCCAATTTTAATGTAGGTGTTGCTGAAGCGAGCACATGCTGAAGCCGTCTCAGCTTTTTTATGTTTTTCTTTTGTGTATGTTCTGTAGGAGCGGGCTGTGCTTTCTTTGAGACCAGTCTCGAACCTGTGACCTCACAATTGGCCCACCTCAGCATTCCAACTGCTGTGATTACAGGCTTGAGCAGCCAGCCCAAACCAAATTGTGTTTGTTTCCACCCATGTTGGTTTTCGAGAGCCTGGATGACAGGCTCCCCTGAGTCACCGTGCTGCCCGCCCGACTTTATTGTTAAAAGAAATCAGAGAGATTGTGCCGGTGCTGTGTCTCACGCCAGCAATCTTAGCACTTTGGGAGGCTGAGGTGGGCGGTCACCTGAGGTCACGAGTTTGAGGTCAGCCTGGGCATCTTGGTGAAAAAACGCCTCACAATAAAAAGAAGAAAAGCAAAAAAATTCAATCATACAGATAAGTGTGTGCAACTGTTACAAAACGAGGTGCCGAGTGACTCCACCCTAAGCCCCGCCTTACTTTATGACATACTGTTTCTCTCTTCTCACCCAGGCTGGAGTGCAACATTGCGAATTTTGCTTATTGCAACACCTGCTTTTGGGTTCAAGCGATTTTCCTGCATTGCCCTTCAAGTAGCTGGCGCAGGTGTTGGAACCTCCACGTCAGCTAACTTCTATTTTTATTTTTTGTACCTCAAATCTGTCTTTATTTGATTTCCACAAAATACCACAAGAAAAACAATATAATTATGAATGCTACAACACTTTGCTTGTCATTTTTCTGCTGAGGCCAAGCCGGCATTCTGTGTAGCATCCCAATTTTAATGTAGGTGCTGCGAAGCGAGCACACGCTGAACCCGTCTCAGCTTTTGTATGTTTTTCTTTTTTGTATTTTATAGGAGCGGGCTGTGCTTTCTTTCGAGACCAGTCTCGAACCTGTGACCTCATGATTCACCTGCCTCAGCATTCTAACTGCTGTGATTACAGGCTTGAGCAGCCCAGCCCAAACCAAATTGTGTTTTTGTTTTCAAGACTGGTTTCACCATGTTGGTGGGTCTCGAACCCAACTTCTCGTGAACCACCTGGCTTGGTTTTCGAGGTGCCTGGATGAAAGTCTCCTGTGAGTCATGTGCTCGCCGCCCGACTTTATTGTTAAAAAGAAATCAGAGATTGTGCCGGGCGCTGTGACTCACGCCAGCAATCTTAGCACTTTGGGAGGCCCAGGTGGGCGGGTCACCTGAGGTCACGAGTTCGAGGTCAGCCTGGCATCCCGGTGAAAAACGCCTCACATAAACAAGAAGAAAGAAAAAGAAAAGTAATCATACACATGAGTGTGTGCAACTGTAACAAAACGAGGTGCTGAGTGACTCCACCCCGCCTTTCTTTATGACATACTGTTTCTCTTCTCACCCAGGCTGGAGTGCAACATTGCAAATTTTGCTTATTGCAACACCTGCTTTTTGGGTTCAAGCGATTGTCCTGCAATGCCCTTCAAGTAGCTGGCGTGCAGGTGTCAGAACCTCCACATTCAGCTAACTTCCTATTTTTATTTTTTGTACCTCAAATCTGTCTTTATTTGATTTTCACAAAATACCACAAGAGAAACAATATAATTACGAATGCTACAACACTTTGCTTGTCATTTATGCGCTGAGGCCAAGCCTTCATTCTGTCTAGCGTCCCAATTTTAATGGCTTTTCTGATTTTTTTTTTTGTTTCTGTAAGGAGCGGGCTGCGCTTTCTTTCGAGACCAGTCTCGAATCTGTGACCTCACGATTGGCCCACCTCAGCATTCCAACTGCTGTGATTACAGGCTTGAGCAGCCCAGCCCAAACCAAATTGTGTTTTTGTTTTCAAGACTGGTTTCACCATGTTGGTCGGTGGGTCTCGAACCCACAACTTCTCGTGAACCACCTGGCTTGGTTTTCGAGGTGCCTGCCTGGATGAAAGTCTCCTGTGAGTCATGTGCTCGCCGCCCGACTTTATTGTTAAAAGAAACCAGAGAGATTGTGCCGGGCGCTGTGACTCACGCCAGCAATCTTACCACTTTGGGAGGCCCAGGTGGGTGGGTCACCTGAGGTCACGAGTTCGAGGTCAGCCTGGGCATCCCGGTGAAAAACGCCTCACAATAAAAAGAAGAAAAGAAAAAGAAAAGTAATCATACACATGAGTGTGTGCAACTGTAACAAAACGAGGTGCTGAGTGACTCCACCCCGCCTTTCTTTATGACATACTGTTTCTCTTCTCATTCAGGCTGGAGGGCAACATTGCGATTTTGCTTATTGCAACACCTGCCTTTTGGGTTCAAGCGATTTTCCTGCATTGCCCTTCAAGTAGCTGGCGTTGCAGGTGTCCGCATTTATATCCAGCTAACTTTCTATTTTTATTTTTGGTACCTCAAATCTGTCTTTATTTGATTTTCACAAAATACCACAAGAAAACAATATAATTACGGAATGCAGCACCCTTTGCTTGTCATTTTGCGCTGAGGCCAAGCCTTCATTCTGTCTAGCGTCCCAATTTTAATGTAGGTGCTGCCGAGCGAGCACACGCTGAACCTGCCTCAGCTTTTTTTGTTTTCTGATTTTTGTATTTTATAGGGAGCGGGCTGCGCTGTCTTTCGAGACCAGTCTCGAACCTGTGACCTCACGATTCGCCCACCTCAGCATTTTAAGTGCTGGGATTACAGGCTTGAGCAGCTGAGCCCAAACCAAATTGTGTTTTTGTTTTCAAGACTTGGTTTCACCAAGTTGGTCGGTGGGTCTCGAACCCGCAACTTCTCGTGAACCACCTGGCTTGGTTTTCGAGGTGCCTGGATGAAAGTCTCCTGTGAGTCACCGTGCTCGGCTGCCCGACTTTATTGTTAAAAGAAACCAGAGATTGTGCGGCGCTGTGACTCACGCCAGCAATCTTAGCACTTTGGGAGGCCGAGGTGGGCGGGTCACCTGAGGTCACGAGTTCGAGGTCAGCCTGGGCATCCCGGTGAAAAACACCTCACAATAAAAAGAAGAAAAGAAAAAAAAAGTAATCATACACATGAGTGTGTGCAACTGTAACAAAACGAGGTGCCGAGTGACTCCACCCCGCCCCGCTTTTATGTATGACATACTGTTACCCTCTTCTCATTCAGGCTGGAGGGCAACATTGCGATTGTTGCTTATTGCAACACCTGCCTTTTGGTTTCAACCGATTGTCCTGCAATGCCCTTCAAGTAGCTGGCATTGCAAGTGTCCTGCATCTTTATATCCAGCTAACTTTCTATTTTTATTTTTGTACCTCAAATCTGTCTTTATTTGATTTACACAAAAAACCACAAGAAAAACAATATAATTATGAATGCTACAACACGTTGCTTGTCATTTTGCGCTGAGGCCAAGCCTTCATTCTGTCTAGCGTCCCAATTTTAATGTAGGTGCTGCCGAAGCGAGCACACGCTGAACCCGCCTCAGCTTTTTATGTTTTTCTGTTTTCTGTAAGGAGCGGGCTGCGCTTTCTTTCGAGACCAGTCTCGAACCTGTGACCTCACGATTGGCCCACCTCAGCATTCCAACTGCTGTGATTACAGGCTTGAGCAGCCCAGCCCAAACCAAATTGTGTTTTTGTTTTCAAGACTTGGTTTCACCATGTTGGTCGGGCGGGTCGCGAACCCGCAACTTCTCGTGAACCACCTGGCTTGGTTTTCGAGGTGCCTGGATGAAAGTCTCCTGTGAGTCATGTGCTCGCCGCCCGACTTTATTGTTAAAAGAAACCAGAGAGATTGTGCCGGGCGCTGTGACTCACGCCAGCAATCTTAGCACTTTGGGAGGCCGAGGTGGGCGGGTCACCTGAGGTCACGAGTTCGAGGTCAGCCTGGGCATCCCGGTGAAAAAACGCCTCACAAAAAAAGAAGAAAAAAAAAGAAAAAGAAAAAAAAAGTAATCGTACAGATGAGTGTGTGCAACTAACAAAACGAGGTGCCAAGGAACTCCACCCCCCGCCCCTTCTTTCTTTATGACATACTGTTTTCCTCTTCTCACCCAGGCTGGAATGCGACATTGCAATTTTGCTTATTGCAACACCTGCTTTTGGGTTCAAGCGATTGTCCTGCATTGCCCTTCAAGTAGCTGGCGTTGCAGGTGTCCGCATTTCCACGTCCAGCTAACTTCCTATTTTTATTTTTGTACCTCAAATCTGTCTTTATTTGATTTACACAAAAACCACAAGAAAAACAATATAATTATGAATGCTACAACACTTTGCTTGTCATTTTTCTGCTGAGGCCAAGCCGGCATTCTGTGTAGCATCCCAATTTTAATGTAGGTGCTGCCGAAGCGAGCACACGCTGAACCCGTCTCAGCTTTTGTATGTTTTTCTTTTTGTGTGTGTTCTGTAGGAGCGGGCTGCGCTTTCTTTCGAGACCAGTCTCGAACCTGTGACCTCACGATTTGCCCACCTCAGCATTCTAACTGCTGTGATTACAGGCTTGAGCAGCCCAGCCCAAACCAAATTGTGTTTTTGTTTTCAAGACTGGGTTACACCATGTTGGTCGGGCGGGTCTCGAACCCACAACTTCTCGTGAACCACCTGGCTTGGTTTTCGAGGTGCCTGCCTGGATGAAAGTCTCCTGTGAGTCACCGTGTGCTGGCCCACCCCGACTTTATTGTTAAAAAGAAATCAGAGAGATTGTGTTGGGTGCTGTGACTCACGCCAGCATCCTTATCACTTTGGGGGGCCCAAGTGGGTGGGTCAACTGAGGTCAAGAGTTCGAGGTCACCCTGAGCATCCCAGTGAAAAACGCCTCACAATAAAAAAGAAGAAAAAAAAAAGTAATCATACAGATGAGTGTGTGCAACTGTAACAAAACGAGGTGCTGAGTGACTCCACCCCCAGCCCCGCCTTTCTTTATGACATACTGTTTTTCTCTTCTCACCCAGGCTGGAGTGCAACATTGCGATTTTAGTTATTGCAACACCTGCGTTTTGGGTTCAAGCGATTTTCCTGCATTGCCCTTCAAGTAGCTGGCATTGCAGGTGTCCGCATTTCCACGTCCAGCTAACTTCCAATTTTTATTTTTGTACCTCAAATCTGTCTTTATTTGATTTACACAAAAAAAAAAACACAAGAAAACAAGATAATTACGAATGCTACAACACTTTGCTTGTCATTTTTCTGCTGAGGCCAAGCCGGCATTCTGTGTAGCATCCCAATTTTAATGTAGGTGCTGAAGCACATGCTGAACCCGTCTCAGCTTTTGTATGTTTTTCTTTTTGTGTATTTTATAGGAGCGGGCTGCGCTTTCTTCGAGACCAGTCTCGAACCTGTGACCTCATGATTCGCCCTTTTCGGTATTCTAACTGCTGTGATTACAATCTTGAGCAGCCCAGCCCAAATCAAATTTTATTTTGTTTCCAAGACTGGGTTTCACCATGTTGGTTGGGCGGTCTCAGCATCTACACCTGGATGACAGGCTCCCTGAGTCACCGTGCTCGCCTGCCCGACTTTATTGTTAAAAGAAATCAGAGAGATTGTGCCAGGCCCTGTGTCTCACGCCAGCAATCTTAGCATTTTTGGAGGCCGAGGTGGGTGGGTCACCTGAGGTCACGAGTTCCAGGTCAGCCTGGGCATCCCGGTGAAAACACGCCTCACAATAAAAAGAAGAAAAGCAAAAAAAATTCAATCATACAGATAATTGTGTGCAACTTTTACAAAACGAGGTGCCTAGTGACTCCACCCCGCCTTTCTTTATGACATACTGTTTCTCTCTTCTCACCCAGGCTGGAGTGCAACATTGTGAATTTTGCTTATTGCAACACCTGCCTTTTGGGTTCAAGCGATTGTCCTGCAATGCCCTTCAAGTAGCTGGCGTTGCAGGTGTCCACACCATATCCAGCTAACTTCCTATTTTTATTTTTGTACCTCAAATCTGTCTTTATTTGATTTCCACAAAATACCACAAGAAAACAATATAATTACGAATGCTACAACACTTTGCTTGTCATTTTTGCGCTGAGGCCAAGCCCATTCTGTCTAGCGTCCCAATTTTAATGTAGGTGCTGAAGCGAGCACACGCTGAACCGTGTTAGCTTTTTTTGTTTTTCTGTTTTTGTATTTTATAGGAGCGGGCTGCGCTTGTCTTTGAGACCAGTCTCAACCTGTGACCTCAGGATCCCTGCCTCAGCATTTTAAGTGCTGGGATTACAGGCTTGAGCAGCCCAGCCCAAACCAATTGTGTTTTCGTTTTCAAGACTGGTTTCACCAAGTTGGTCAGCGGGTCTCGAACCCACAACTTCTCGTGAACCACCTGGCTTGGTTTTCGAGGTGCCTGGATGAAAGTCTCCTGTGAGTCATGTGCTCGCCCGACTTTATTGTTAAAAGAAATCAGAGAGATTGTGTTGGGCGCTGTGACTCACGCCAGCAATCTTAGCACTTTGGGAGGCCAGGTGGGCGGGTCACCTGAGGTCACGAGTTCGAGGTCAGCCTGGGCATCCCGGTGAAAAAACTCCTCATAAAAAAGAAGAAAAGAAAAAAGAAAAGTAATCATACAGATGAGTGTGTGCAACTGTAACAAAACGAGGTGCTGAGTGACTCCACCCCACCCCGCCTTTCTTTATGACATACTGTTTCTCTTCTCACCCAGGCTGGAGTACAACATTGCGATTTTGCTTATTGCAACACCTGTGTTTTGGGTTCAAGCGATTGTCCTGCATTGCCCTTCAAGTAGCTGGCGTTGCAGGTGTCCGCATTTATATCCAGCTAACTTCTATTTTTATTTTTGTACCTCAAATCTGTCTTTATTTGATTTCCACAAAATACCACAAGAGAAACAATATAATTAGAATGCTACAACACTTTGCTTGTCATTTTGCGCTGAGGCCAAGCCCATTCTGTCTAGCGTCCCAATTTTAATGTAGGTGCTGCTGAAGTGAGCACACGCTGAACCCGCCTCAGCTTTTTATGTTTTTCTTTTTGTGTTTCTGTAGGAGCGGGCTGCGCTTTCTTCGAGACCAGTCTCGAACCTGTGACCTCACGATTGGCCCACCTCAGCATTTTAAGTGCTGTGATTACAGGCTTGAGCAGCCCAGCCCAAACCAAATTGTGTTTCTGTTTTCAAGACTGGGTTTCACCATGTTGGTCGGCGGTCTCGAACCACAACTTCTCGTGAACCACCTGGCTTGGTTTTCGAGGTGCCTGCCTGGATGAAAGTCTCCTGTGAGTCACCGTGTCTGACCGACTTTATTGTTAAAAAGAAATCAGAGAGATTGTGCGGCACTGTGACTCACGCCAGCAATCTTAGCACTTTGGGAGGCCAGGTGGTGGGTCACCTGAGGTCACGAGTTTGAGGTCAGCCTGGCATCCCGGTGAAAAAACGCCTCACAAAAAAGAAGAAAAGAAAAAGAAAAGTAATCATACAGATGAGTGTGTGCAACTGTAACAAAACGAGGTGCTGAGTGACTCCACCCTCCCGCCTTTCTTTATGACATACTGTTTCTCTTCTCACCCAGGCTGGAGTGCAACATTGCAATTTTGCTTATTGCAACACCTGTGTTTTGGGTTCAAGTGATTGTCCTGCAATGCCCTTCAAGTAGCTGGTGTTGCAGGTGTCCGCATTTCCACGTCCAGCTAACTTTCTATTTTTATTTTTGTACCTCAAATCTGTCTTTATTTGATTTTCACAAAATACCACAAGAGAAACAATATAATTACGAATGCTACAACACTTTGCTTGTCATTTTCTGCTGAGGCCAAGCCGGCATTCTGTCTAGCGTCCCAATTTTAATGTAGGTGCTGCTGAAGCGAGCACACGCTGAACCCGCCTCAGCTTTTTATGTTTTTTCAGTTTTTCTGTAGGAGCGGGCTGTGCTTCCTTTTGAGACCAGTCTCGAATCTGTGACCTCACGATTGGCCCACCTCAGCATTCCAACTGCAGTGATTACAGGCTTGAGCAGCCCAGCCCAAACCAAATTGTGTTTTCATTTTCAAGACTGGGTTACACCATGTTGGTTGGGTGGGTCTCGAATTCACAACTTCTCGTTATCCACCCGCCTTGGTTTTCGAAGGGCCTGGATGAAAGTCTCCTGTGAGTCACCATGCTCCTCCGCCCGACTTTATTATTAAAAAGAAATCAGAGAGATTGTGCCGGGCGCTGTGACTCACGCCAGCAATCTTAGCACTTTGGGAGGCCGAGGTGGGCGGGTCACCTGAGGTCACGAGTTCGAGGTCAGCCTGGTCATCCCAGTGAAAAAACGCCTCATAAAATAAGAAGAAAAGAAAAAGAAAAGTAATCATACACATGAGTGTGTGCAACTGTAACAAAACGAGGTGCGGAGTGACTCCACCCCCCGTTCCGCTTTTATGTATGACATACTGTTACCCTCTTCTGATTCAGGCTTTAGGGCAACATTGCGATTTTTGCTTTTCGCAACACCTGCCTTTTGGTTTCAACCGATTGTCCTGCAATGCCCTTCAAGTAGCTGGCGTTGCAAGTGTCCGCATTTTTATATCCAGCTAACTTTCTATTTTTATTTTTGTACCTCAAATCTGTCTTTATTTGATTTACACAAAAAACCACAAGAAAAACAATATAATTACGAATGCTACAACACTTTGCTTGTCATTTTTCTGCTGAGGCCAAGCCGGCATTCTGTGTAGCATCTCAATTTTAATGTAGGTGCCACTGAAGCGAGCACACGCTGAACCTGCCTCAGCTTTTGTATGTTTTTCTGTTTTTTTTTTTTTTTTTGTTGTTGTTTTGTTGTTTTGTTTTCTGTAGGATGCGGGATGCGGTTTCTTTCGAGACCAGTCTCGAACTTGTGACGTCACAATTTTCCCACCTCAGCATTCTAACTGCTGTGATTACAGGCTTGGGCAGCCCAGTCCAAACCAAATTGTGTTTTTGTTTTCAAGACTTGGTTTCCCCATGTTGGTTGGGCGGTCTTGAACCCGCAACTTCTAGTTATCCACCTGCCTTTGTTTTCTAGGCGCCTGGATGATAGGCTCCTCTGTGCCACCCTGCGTGGCCTGCCGAGTTTATTGTAAAACAAGAAATCAGAGATTGTGCTGGGCGCTGTGACTCAGGACAGAAATCTTAGCACTGTGGGAAGCCGAGGAGGGTGGATCAGCTGAGGTCAGAGTTCGAGGTCAGCCTGAACATCCCGGTGTAAAAACACCTCACATAAAAATAGAGGAAAGACAAAAGAAATGTAATCAAACAAATGAGTGTGTGCAATTGTAACAAAAAAAGTTACTGAGTGGCTTCACCTCCCGCCCCGCCTTTCTTTATGAGGTACTGTTTTCCTTTTGTCACCCAGCCTGGAGTGCAACAGTGTGATTTTTGCTTATTGCAACACCTGCATTTTGTGTTCAAGTGATTGTGCTGCAATGCCATTCAAGTAGGTGGGGTTTCAGGTGTTTTAACCAGCATGTACACCTAATTTCCTATTTTTTTTTGTACCTCAAATCTGTCTTCATTTGATTTCCACAGATAAGCCACAAGGAAAAATAATAATTACAGAACACTGCACCTTTTTGATTGTCATTTTGGTGCTGCATTTAAGATAGAATTTTGTGTAGCATCCCAATTTTAATGTAGGTGCTGCCAAACTGAGCACATGCCATACCCACCTCAGCTTTTATATGTTTTTCTGTTTATATGTTTCTTATACGGAGCGGGCTTCACTGTGTCTTTTGAGGGCAGTCTCGAACCTGTGACCTCAGGATCCGCCCACCTTAGCATTCTAAGTGCTGGGATTACAGGCTTTAGCAGCGGAGCCCAAACCAAGTATTGTTTCAGTTTTAAAGATGGGGTTTCACCATGTTGGTCGTGCGGATCTCGAACCCGCAACTTCTCATGATTCGCCCACCTTGGTTTTCGAGGTGCCTGTATGACAGTCTCTCGTGAGTCACCATACCCGGCAGGCCGACTTTATTGTTAAAAAAGAAATCAGAGAGACTTGGCCGGGCGCTGTGACTTATGCCAGCAATCTTAGCACTTTGGGAGGCCGAGGTGGGCGGGTCACCTGAGGTCTCGAGTTTGAGATAAGCCTGGGCATCTCAATGAAAAAACACCTCACATAGAATAAGAGAAAAAAATGTAATCAGACAGATGAGTGTGTGCAATTGTAACAAACCCAGGAGCCGGGTGACTCCACCCCACGACCCGTCTTTTTTATGATGTACAGTTTTTCTCTTGTCACCATGGCCGTGGTGCAACAGTGCGATTTTTGCTTATTGTAACACCTTCCTTTTGGGTTCAAGCGATTGTTTTGCAATGCCTTTCAATTAGCTGTGGTTGCAGGTGTCCACATTACCGCTTCCAGCTAACTTTTTATTTTTACTTTTTTGTACCACAAATCTGTCTTTGTTTCATTTCTACAAAAGTGCCACAAGAAAAAAATAATAATTACATAATACTGAACTTATTTTCTGGTCATCTTTGCGCTGCAGTTAAGCCGGAATTCTGTGTAACATCCGATTTTTGTTTAGGTGCTGCCGAAGCGAGGACATGCCATACACGCCTCAGATTTTTTATGTTTTTCTGTTTATATGTTTTTAATAGAGAGTGGGCTGTGCTGTGTCTTTTGAGGCCAGTCTCGTACCTGTGACTTCACGATTCACCTGCCTCGGTTTCTAAATGCTGGGATTACAGAACTGAGCAGCGAACCCAAACCAAATTTTGTTTTCATTTTAATGACGGGGTTTCACCATGTTGGTCGGGTGGGTCTCGAATCCGCAACCTATCGTGATCTGCCCACCTTGGTGTTCGAGGCACCTGGATGCCAGGCTTTTGTGATTTACCATGCCGGGTTGGCCAACTTTATTGTTAAAAAAAAAATCAGAGAGACTGTGCAGGGCACTGTGACTCATGCCAGCAATCTTAGCACTCTGGGAGGCCAAGGTGGGTGGGTCACCTGAGGTCATGAGTTTGGGGTCAGCCTGGGCATCCCTGTGAAAACCCAGCTCACTCAAATAAAAAGAAAAAGAAAAAGTAATCAGACAGATGAGTGTGTGCAATTGTAACAAAACGAGGTGCCGGCTGACTTAACCCCCCCGTCTCACCTTTCTTTATGATGTACTGTTTTCTCTTGTCACCATGGCTGGAGTGCAACAGTGATTTTTTGCTTATTGCAACACCTGCCTTTTGGGTTCAAGCGATTGTTGCAATGCCCTTCAAGTAGCTGGGGTTGCAGGTGTCCACACCACCACGTCCAGCTAACTTTTTATTTTTATTTTTTGTACCTCAAATCTATCTTTATTTGATTTCCACAAAAGCACAAGAAAAAATAATTACAATGCTGCACTTTTCTGGTCATTTTTGGCTGTCCAGCGCAATTCTGTGTAAGCATCCCAATTTTTTGTGTAGGTGCTGCCAGCGAGCACATGCCATACCGCCTCAGCTTTTTATGTTTTTCTGTATGTTTTTTACAGAGAGGCGGGCTGTGCTGTGTCTTTTGAGGCCAGTCTCGAATTTGTGACTCACGATCTGCCTGCCTCGGCATTCTAAATGCTGGGATTACAGGCTGAGCAGCGAAGCCCAAACCAAATTTTGTTTTCATTTTAAGACGGGGTTTCACCATGTTGGTCGGGCAGGTCTCGAACCGCAACTTAGTGATCTGCCCACCTTGTGTTCGAGGCACCTGGATGCCAGGCTTTTGTGATTTACCATGCCGGGTTGGCCAACTTTATTGTTAAAAAAAAAATCAGAGAGACTGTGTCGGGCGCTGTGACTCACACCAGCAATCTTAGCACTCTGGGAGGCCAAGGTGGGTGGGTCACCTGAGGTCATGAGTTTGGGGTCAGCCTGGGCATCCCTGTGAAAACCCAGCTCACTCAAATAAAAAGAAAAAGAAAAAGTAATCAGACAGATGAGTGTGTGCAATTGTAACAAAACGAGGTGCCAGCTGACTTTACCCCCCTTCTAGCCTTTCTTTATGAGGAACTTTTTTCTTCTTGTCACCCAATCTGGAGTGAAACAGTGGGATCTTTGCTTATTGCAACACCTGCCTTTCAGATTTAAGCGATTGTTGTGCAATGCCCTTCAAGTAGCTGGCGTTGCAAGTGTCCACACCACCACGTCCAGCTAACTTTCTATTTTTATTTTGTACCTCAAATCTATCTTTATTTGATTTCCAATAACAACCACAACGAAAAAAAAATACAGACACTGCACTCTTTTGCGTGTTATTTTTGCTGCTGTGGCAAACCTTCTGTGTAGCATCCCAATTTTAGTGTAGGTGCTGCCAAAGCGAGCACATGCCATACCCGACTTAGCTTTTATATGTTTTTATGTTTTTTATCGGGAGAGGCTGAGCTGTGTCTTTCGAGGTCAGTCTTGAACCTGTGACCTCACGATTCGCCCTCCTTGGCATTCCAAAGTGCTGCGATTACAGGTGTGATCTGCCTAGCCCAACCCAAGTTTTGTTACCGTTTTAAAGACGGGGTTTCACCAGGTTGGTCGGGCCGCTCTCGAACCGGCAACCTCGAGTGATCCGCCCGCATTTGTCTTCGAAGCGCCTGGAAGACAGACTCCCGTGAGCCACGGTGCCCGTCCGGTCAACTGTATTGTTAAAAAGAAATCAGAGAGACTTGGCCGGGCGCTGTGACTTACGCCAACAATTTTAGCACTTTGAAAGGCCTAGGTGGGCGGGTCACCTGCGGTTACTAGTTTGAGGTCACTCTGGGCATCTTTTTGAAAACCCACCTCCCAGGTCGGGCGCGGTGGCTCAAGCCTGTAATCCCAGGACTTTGGGAGGCCGAGGCGGGTGGATCACGAGGTCAAAAGATCAAGACCAGCCTGGTCAACATGGTGAAACCCCGTCTCTACTAAAAATACAAAAAATTAGCTGGGCATGATAGCGAGTGTCTGTAATCCGAGCTACTCAGGAGGCTGAGGCAGGATAATTGCCTGAACCCAGGAGGCGGAGGTTGCGGTGAGCCGAGATCACGCCATTGCACTCCAGCCTGGGTAACAAGAGCGAAACTCCGTCTCAAAAAAAAAAAAGAAAAGAAAACCCACCTCCCTTAAAAAAGGAGAAAAAAAAAAGAAAAGAAATCGGACAGATCAGTGTGCACAATTGTAACAAAACGATGTGCCGGGTTACTCCAACCCCCAGTCCGCCTTTCTTTATGACCTACTGTTTTCCTCTTGTCATTCAGGCTAGAGTGCAACAGTGCGATGTTGGCTTATTGCATCACCTGCCTTTTGGGTTCAAGCGATTGTCCTGCCCATGCCCTTTAAGTAGTTGGGATTGCAGGTGTCAACCGCACCATCACGTCCAGCTAACATTCTATTTTTTTATGTACCTCAAATATATATTTGATTTCTACAATACAGCCACAATGTCAAAAAAATACGGAACGCTGCATTTTTTGCGTGTTATCCTTGCGCTGCAGCCATGTCGGCCTTCTGTGTAGCGTCTGAATTTTATTATAGGAGCTGCCGAAGCGAGCGCCTGCCATTTCTGGCTTAACTTTTTTATGTATCAGTCCTCTGCTTCTTGCTAGGAAGGCTCCACCCTTCTTTCCTAGTGACAGTGAGAGCCTGGATGACCCCTGCCTGAGGCATTTTTAACTGCAGGGAGTCTCCTTTTTGAATGTAATAGTGGCGCTTGATTTGCACAACAGCTTTAGCCGGAGGAGGGGGGCAGGGGCAGTTCATTAAGTACAAGATAGTCTGTTCTCTTACCACCTTAATAGCTTTAACAATATTGGTTCTGTTTTTTCCCGTGGGGGGTTACAGGGTTGTCGTCCGGACTCTGGGCTTTTTCGGGGCATATGAGTCC
>CM038396.1:51659380-51682189 GCA_021498475.1 Saguinus midas | reverse complement strand
CAGAGTCAATGTGCCTTCGTTTGGGCTTGCTCTTTACTCTTTATCTTATTATTTTTCATTTCTAAACTCACACAGGTGCAGACCTTTCTTTACACAAAGCAGAGCACATGGCCAAGGAAAGGATGTGATTTCCAGAGTCTGTTTCTACTACTGCCCTAAAAGTACAAATACTTTAAGAAATGTAGTAGAGTGATTTAAAGTCACAATACATTATAAGTGAGAATTTTCTCAAGATAAAACAGAAAGATGCTAGGTATATCAAAAGAAGGGATGCTTCAGAAGAGAACCACACTAAAAGGAGATTAAACTCCCAAAACAAAGCTTACCTACTTCACAATTGTGACGGGTGAACCAGAGGGAAAGCAGGAAGATGGCGTGGAGCCTAGAGGGTTAGAGCTTTTATAGGGGCAGGAACAGGAGGGCTTGGTGGGTGCTGACTCGGCGGGTGGTGGTTGGTCAGGCCGGCGGTCGGGCAGGAAGTCTTCCGGGGGGAAGAACTTGTTGGGCAGGAAGTCATTAGAGAGCTGATAGGGCAGATGGTGATTGGTTCAGCCGGTCACTAGGCGGGAGGTGGCTGTAGTCAGGCGGGAAGGCCCAAACGGTATGTAGAGGGCAAACTTCCTCATTGGGAAGTTAAGGGGGAAGGGCGAACTTCCTCATCGGGAAGTTAAGAGGGGGAGGGTGAACTCCCTCATTGGGAAGTTAGATTTTTCCCATGTGACCAGGGTGGCTGGTTGTCTGGGCCGGCTTTCTAACAGGGGCAGATCTTTTCCAAACATTCCCGACTCCTTAAAGAAAAGAAAAAGAGGGGGTCAGGGGCGTCGGTTGTCTTTCTCTGGCTACTTCCTGCTGACAAGGGTCGTTGTAGGGGGCTTGAAGAGATTTTCTCTTCCTAAGGAGTCCGGGTGTCCGGGGAAAGATCTGCTTCTAGCACTTGTTCATAAGGTTGGAGTAGCATCTGGTGGATGGTGACTCTGGTTAATTCTTTTTTTTTTTTTTTTTTTTTTTGAGACAGAGTTTCGCTCTTGTTACCCAGGCTGGAGTGCAATGGCGCAATCTCGGCTCACCGCAACCTCCGTCTCCTGGGTTCGGGCAATTCTCCTGCCTCAGCTTCCTAAGCAGCTGGGATTACAGGCATGAGCCACCATGCCCAGCTAATTTTTTTGTATTTTTAGTAGAGACGGGGTTTCACCATGTTGACCAGGATGGTCTCGATCTCTTGACCTCGTGATCCACCCGCCTCGGCCTCCCAAAGTGCTGGGATTACAGGCTTGAGCCACCGCGCCCGGCCTCTGGTTAATTCTTGAAGGCGCCATTGTAGGAACTGCAAGAGACAAGGAGCAATAAGCAAGATTAAACAAACTGCTATTAGGGGCCTGAGCAGTGGGGACAAGAGGGTGTACATGGAGGAAGACCACCACGCCGTGGCTTCAGTTGAGAATTTTTGATTCTGCAGGTTAGCTTTGATCTTCTGGAGGCTTTCGATTCGGGTCTCCACTAGGCCGGATTCATTGATGTAGTAGCAGCACTCTTCTTGTAGAAAGATGCAGGTCCCTCCCGGTTCAGCAGTTAGCAGGTCTAGGGCTCTTCGATTCTGCAAGGCAACTTGGGCAACTGAGGTGATCTGTCGTTGGAGTGATGCTAAAGACTCAGTAGAGTCATCAATAGCAGCTTGAAATTGTGAGGTCAGTTGGGCTATACCCAGGTTTGAGTGAGTTAGTGCCCCTCCTCCTAATCCTACTGCAAGTGCTGAGCTAGCAAGGGAGATTCCAATGGCAATGGGTAGGAAGGCAGCTCGTTGGACTCAGCGATGGGGAATTTGCAAAATCTGGAATTCGGCTGGGGAATATATAGTGAGCCGAGGGACTAGGGTTACTGGGAGGCATAAAAGAGATGAGGATAGGCCAGTGTAGAGAGTTTTTGTTAAGGTCCTATTGCACCAAAAGAATGTTCCCCGTGGGGCTGTTACATTAGTGGTTACCAGTATGGTTTTGTTACAGCTAGGATAGTTTTGACCTAGGGAATTGCATATTGGTAGCTGCGTAAAGTCAGGTGGAGTATAGAGATTTACTTCCCTGATGGGAGAGAAAGGAGAGGTTGTGGGTGTCGAATTGAGAGGGATAGGAAAAGGAACTGCCACAAAAGGGGTCTGACCTAAAGAGGCACACATGAAGCATGAGGTTAGGTCGGTCAATCCTGAGACGTTAGCTAATTTGATTCCTTCTTTAAGGAAGGTTAGCCAGGAAAAGGGTGACGAGTGTGGTTGCAGTTGGCTATTTAGAGATTGTTCTTGTTGGTTAATAGCAGCGTGGATTCGTGGGCTGTACGCATATTCCCGCCAGATGTACAGGTGGGAAGAGGGATATCTGGCGTCTATGTATTCATACAGGGCAGCTTTCTGGGGCTTTTCCACGGTTATCCCAGGGTCAGGTATGAGAAGAGAATACCGTAGAACCGATAATGGTGTTTCCTTCATCATCTATATCTGGGAAGATTTGGAACAAAGATCGAGTAGGTGGTTTGACGGTACATGCATTCGACAGCTCATCCAAGTACAACCCATGCAGGAGCGCCAAGAGGTGTCATTACATGCTCCTGATGGTTGGTCATGGTTGAAGCACAGGACCGGTTTATCACGGACGCTATGGAATTTGGTGAAGTTCAGATATATGGCGCTGCTGCATCCGGCTGCAGGGCAGTCGGAAGTTGCAAGAAGATGATTGTGGCTGTATGGGGGAGTATTACAAATGAAGGTGGTCTTTGTATAGTTTTCAATGAGGTAGAATCTCCATACATAGGGAGTTGGACTGCTAGGCCTTAGTAAATTTGATAGATAGAGGCCCAGTAGGAGCAGCTTTCCAGCATGAGGGGGATCCATGGGGGGCCTTTTTCACTTGGGACAGGTGAATCCAAGACGGGACTTCAGCAATTCTTATAGCTGATGGAGTGGTAAGGAGGACTGTGTATGGTCCCTCCCACCTGGGGGCAAGGGGCTTTGGGGAGAGGGACCTGATAAGAACTGAGTCCCCAGGGGAGACTTTCTGTGTGTCTTCAGATGGCTGGGTAGGTTGAGGAAGAGAAGCATTGGCGTGCTCCTGGAGGAGGCTTCGAAGGAGAGTGAAGTAAGGAAGGTAACTATCTAGTGGTGTGGTTTCTGGCAGTGGGGGAGTTGAGAGTAAGAAAGGGCGACCATACAGCAGCTCAAATGGGCTAAGCTGTGATGGGCCCCGAGGGCTTGCTCTTAGCCTGGCAAGGGCAATGGGGAGCAAGGTGACCCAGGATTGGCGGAGCTCAAGCATAAGTTTGGTTAGATGTTCTTTGATGAGGCCATTGGCCCGTTCTACCTTACCAGAGGACTGAGGATGGTAGGCGGCGTGTAGCTTCCACTGAATCCCTAGAGAGGTAGAAACAGCATTAGTAACCTTGGAGATGAAAGCTGGGCCGTTGTCCGACTGTATGGTGGCTGGGAGTCCAAAGCGTGGTATGATGTCTTGGATGAGATGAGTGGCTACTGTCCCTGCAGACTCAGAGGCTGTGGGGTAAGCTTCGATCCAGCCTGAAAAAGTGTCAACAATAGTTAACAGATATCGGTATTGTTTATGTTTTGGCATGTGGGTGAAATCGATTTGCCAGTCCTGGCCCGGTAGGAACCCGCGTAGTTGATGGAGCTGTTTGTGGGGGTGACAAGATCCCTGAGGATTAGCCTTGGCACAGATTAGGCAATCGGCGTGGACCTTGTGGATGGTGTGGGTGAGGTTGTGTGGGTGAAACAGTGGGCTGAGAAACTGGAATAGGGCTTTGGGCCCGATGTGGAGGGAATTGTGTATGTCTTGGATTATTTGGTGTTGTTGTTGTTTTGGAAGGATGAGGAGGTTATGTTTAAAGGCCCATCCGTCTTTAAACTTGACGTCTGGGGAGGAGGACAGCTCAGTGTTTTCTTCTGGGGAATACTGGGGTTTGTAGGTCTTAGAGAGGAAATAAATGGAAGCTGGGGGCGGACTAGTTTGGGCTGTGTTTCAGGCTACTGAGTCTGCAAAGGCATTGCCCCGAGCTACAGGAGTATTTGGAGACTGGTGTCCCTTACAATGGATGATAGCTACTTGGGCTGGGAGCTGGATTGCCTGGATAAGCTGGGAAATGAGCTTTCCATTGAGAACAGGGGTTCCTTTGGTAGTGAGGAAGCCTCGCTCTTTCCAAATCATGCAGTGAGAATGGGCAATGAGAAAGGCATACTTAGAGTCAGTGTAGATATTAACAGTTTTTCCAGTTGCCCAGGTAAGGGCTCCGGTGAGGGCAACTAATTCAGCTTGTTGGGAAGTGGTTCCCTGAGGTAAAGGTTGGGTTTCTATAATATCAGTATCAGAGACAATTGCATAAGCAGCTTTCCTGGGTCCGGGGGTTTTGAGAATAGAACTGCCATCAACGTAAAGGGTAACTGAGGCTGACGGTAGGGGTTGGTCAGTAAGATCAGGTCGTGGGGATTGGCTTAGTTTAAGGATTTCTATGCAAGAGTGCTGGTTTATTGGAGTTAAAGGGGTGGGAGTTAAAGTTGCTGGGTTAAGGGGTGAACAATGTGAGAGTGTAATAGTGGGATTCTCGATGAAAAGCAGGTGAAGTAGTTGGACCCTAGAGGGACTAAGGTGGGTTAAAACCTGGTGGGAAAGCAGGTCGGTAAGCCGATGGGGTGAGAAAACTTGCAAGGGTTGGTGTAGGTTAAGTTTTAAAGCTTCAGTGGTAAGTTCTGCTGCTGCAGCAAGGGCTCGCAGGCAAGGTTGCCATCCCCGGGTGGTAGGGTCTAGCTGCTTGGATAGGTATGCTATAGGTATTAAGGTGGGCCCTACAGGCTGGGTAAGGACTCCAATGGCCACATGCTGTTTTTCATCTGTATATAGGTAGAATGGCTTATTGGGGTTAGGCAAGGCTAGGTTTGTGGAAGTACAGAGGGCTGTTAGGAGAGCAGAGAAGGCCTGAGTCACAGTGCCTTGGGAGGTAAGTGGTCCTACTGGGGACTGTTTTGCTGCGTGGTACAGTGGTTTTGCTAACACTGCGAAGTTAGGGACCCAATGTCTGAAGAACCCTACTAGACCCAGGAAGGAGAGGATTTCATTTGCTGAGGTAGGTGGCTGGAGGGCTTTGAGAGCCTGGAGCCTATCAGCAGTTATAGCCCAGTGTTTGGGGGTCAGATTGAGGCCTAAATAGGTAACTGAAGAGGTAGCTATTTGAGCTTTAGCAGCGGATATTCGGTACCCTTTGTTTCCTAGGAAGTTTAATAGTGTAGTGGTGGCTGTAATGCAGTCGTGGTGGGACGGAGAACAAATAAGGATATCATCAACATATTGCAGTAGGGTGGAAGGGGTGATCTTGCAAGTTTGAAGATCGGCTGCCAGGGTTTGTCTGAATAGATGGGGGCTATCCTGGAAGCCTTGGGGTAGGACTGTCCAAGTGAGTTGCTGAGAAAGATTGGAAGTGGGGTTTTCCCACGTAAAAGCAAAAAGGAAGTAGGAATCTGGGTGCAGAGGAATAGTGAAGAAGGCATCTTTGAGGTCTAGAACTGAGAAATGGGTGGTTGTAGGGGGAATGTGGGAGAGGATTGTATAAGGGTTGGGCACCACTGGATGAATGGGAATGACTGCTGCATTGATGAGGCGGAGGTCTTGAACTAGGCGGTACTGCCCTGAGGGTTTCTTTACAGGCAGAATGGGAGTGTTGCAGGGGGAGTTTGTAGGAATGAGTAGTCTTTGAGCTTTCAGCTTATTTATGATAGGGAGGAGGCCGAGGTGATGAACTTTGGAGATTGGAAACTGAGGGCGAGAAGGGAAGGTTGTGGGGTCTTTTAGGTGTATGAGTATGGGTTGGTGATGTGAGGCTACAGTGGGGGTATTGGTGTCCCACACTTTGGGATCTATGTCGGGGAGGAGTTTGGCTGGAGGAGGGGGGAAAGGTGGGTTGGCGATGAGGGGTAACAGGAAGGTTTCTGTGTGTGGAAAGGTAATAGTAGCTTGCAGCTTCTCTAGGATATCTTGCCCTAGGAGAGGTACAGGGCAAGAGGGAATGACTAGAAAGGAGTGGGTAAAAATGGAAGGGCCAAAGAAACAGGTTAAGGGTGGAGTTTGGTGAGGAGTGGAGGGAGACCCATCAATGTCCATAACAGAGACTTGGGAAGGAGTGGTTTTGCCTGAATATGAGAGGAGTACAGAGTAGGTAGCCCCCGTGTCTAATAAGAAGGAGACACTCTTACCCGCTACCTGAAGCTTAACCCTGGGCTCGGCAAGGGTAACCGGGGTTGGGGAGCCAGGGCACCGCTAATCGTCCATAAACCCTAGTAGATCTGGGAATGGGTTTTCCTGAGCACCTGACTTCTGACCAGAATGGACAGGAGTCTGGTTTTCAGAAACGCATCCTTGCTGCTCTCCAGTGTGTTGGTTTGGAGAAACTGAGGCCCCGGGGAAGCTCGGACAATCAGACTTCCAGTGTCTCATGAGCTGACAATTAGGGCAGGGCTTGGTAGGAGGCCGTGACTGGGGGCAGACTCTTGACCAGTGCCCTTCTTTCCCACATTTGAAACATGCCCCGGGAGGGGTGTGTTTGTTTGCTTTACCCTTGTTAGTTTCTACCGAGCGTAGGGCTGCTGCTAAGGCTTGGGTTTGTAGAGTGACTTTTTGTTTCATAGGTGCTTGGCGGGCTGCCTTAGCTGTGTCTTCCCTGGCATTAAACACTTTAAAGGCCATTTTTACTAAGTCCTGTATGGGGGTTGCAGGGCTATCCTCCACTTTCTTTAGTTTTTTCCGGATGTCAGGGGCTGATTGAGAGATGAAGTGTGATGCTAGGACAGTGGCTCCGTTTTGGGAGGCTGGATCTAGCTGGGTGTAGCGGATTAATGCTTCTTGCAAGCGAGTTAGAAAGAGGGCAGGGTTTTCATCTGGTAATTGGGTGATTTCTCTTAGCTTGTCATAGTTTACTACTTTGTTAGACACTACATCCATGCCTTTAAGGAGGTATCGGACCATGCGGTCTCTGCGGGGTATGTCAGACCCCCGGCCTGCCTGATAATCCCATTGGGGGTCTTCATTAGGAATTACTTTGGGGCCTAGGGGGATCTGGTTATCTATAGCATGATCTTTATCTGCCTGGTGTCTGGCTGCAGCGAGGATACGCTCGTGCTCTTCTGCAGTGAGGGTGGAAGTGCAGATAACTCGAATATCATGCCAAGTAAGGCTGTATGCCTGAGTGAGGTATTGGAATTCTTTAATATAGGTGGATGGGTCGGCTGAGAAGGATCCTAAACGTTTCTCAATTTGGGACAGGTCTTGGAGTGAAAAAGGAACATGGACTCTGACTAAGCCTTCAGTGCCTGCTACTTCTCGGAGAGGGGCTAGAATAGTTGGTTGGTGAGAGCGGGTGTGGGCTGCTACCGGCGAGATAGGAGGAAGTGTGGCCTCTGAGGAAGGAGGCCCAGAGGGGTGGGGGAGGAAGGGTGAGTGGCTGATGGCGGCTGGTTGCCGAGGTTGGTGGGAGGGAATAGATGTTCAGGCAGATCTTCCGGTGAAGAGTAGGGAGGGGGAGAAGTAATGGAGAAAGATTTACGAGGGGCGCGAGCTAAGAGGATTTGGTGGGTGGAGCAGGTAGAACAAAGATCAGGGTGGGTACAGAGGTCCCAAAAAGCCTGAATGTAAGGAATTTTATTGTCCTTGCCCGTGCAGCAACAGAAATTGTCAAGGTTTTGGAGGGTATTGAAATCGAAAGTACCAGTCGGGGGCCAATGTGACTGGTTATCGAGTTTGTATTGGGGCCAAGCCACCTGGGACAGAAAGACAAGTTTTTCCTTTCTGACGGTTTGAGAATATCCCAATCTGGCAAAATTTTGCAGTAAGCACCCAAGGGGGGTGTTAGTTGGAATTTTGGACTCCGAATTCCCCATGACGGGTGTAGCTACAGACCCTCCGGTGCGGTCGGGTAGATGCAAAGAAAAGGCGTCCCCCTTCGTTGCAAATTCCCGGGAGTACGATTAGGTACGGTTAGGGAGGCGGTCAGAGGGGTATCCCCCGTCTGGCAGCAACCCTTCAGAAGGCTCCTGGAGCCGGAATGGAGGACTACCTCGGCTCAGCCGAGTCTAGGCAAGGAGTCCGTGTGGAAAGCCGGAGGGGGAGCCGCTGCACCAGTGCCATGTGTGGGGGGGTGGTGAAGGTAAAGCAAAAAATTGTGCTTAACTTAATCAGAGTGTATCGGTGGCAGGGCCTGTGTTGGGGAGGTCGGGAGGGGCCGCAGCCCACGCTCCTGGTGGGTCAGGGGGAGGGGGCCACAGCCTGGCCAGTGGCCACGCTCCCGGGTTTCGGCACCACTTGTCCGACCCACTGTCCGACGCACTCTCCACGGAGAGACAGAGTTCGCTCGAATAAACCGGATTGCAGGCTAGAAGAAAGTCCTTAAGTTCAGGCTTTATTGAGAAGAAAGAGCCTCCAGGTGAACCAGAGGGGAAAGCAGGAAGATGGCCGCGTGGAGCCTAGAGGGTTAGAGCTTTTTATAGGGGCGGGAACAGGAGGGCTTGGTGGGGTGCTGACGGCGGGTGGTGGTTGGTCAGGCCAGCGGTCGGGCAGGAAGTCTTCCCGGGGGAAGAACTTGTTGGGCAGGAAGTCATTAGAGAGCTGATAGGGCAGATGGTGATTGGTTCAGCCGGTCACTAGACGGGAGGTGGCTGTAGTCAGGCAGGAAGGCCCGAATGGTATGTAGAGGGCAAACTTCCTCATTGGGAAGTTAAGGGGGGAGGGCGAACTTCCTCATCGGGAAGTTAAGAGGGGGAGGGCGAACTCCCTCATCGGGAAGTTAGATTTTTCCCATGTGGCCAGGGTGGCTGGTTGTCTGGGCCGGCTTTCTAACAGGGGCAGATCTTTTCCAAACAGTTACTGGGTGTTGTTACTGCTATTTTGTGCATTAAAAACTGGAAAGCAAAACAAATGACAAAAATGACATGAACTTGAGGTAGGGCTAGGTTTCTCAGGTTCATTTTCTTTAGTACTTCCAATAACATATGTAGTGTTATGAGGCTTGTCCCATGGATTTTTCAACTGCACAATATAACTTAAAGAGTTAGGAAAAAGTCAGAGAAAGGGCCCTTTGAGATAAAAATTAATTTAAAGGGAAAAAACCCACACAGTAATATAACCAGAGGATTAATTTTGTTCTCTATGGCAAAAATAGCCAACACAGTCAAGAATACTTATTAGTCAGGTTGCAAAAGTAAAAATTTTAGAAAACCCTATTAAGAAAAAATGAGGCCAGGCACGGTGGCTCACGCCTATAATCCCAGCACTTTGGGAGGCCGAGGCAGGTGGATCACAAGGTCAAGAGATCGAGACCATCCTGGTCAACGAGGTGAAACCCTGTCTCTACTAAAAATACCAAAATTAGCTTGGCTTGGTGGCACATGCCTGTAATCTCAGCTACTCGGGAGGGTGAGGCAGGAGAATTGCTTGAGCCCAGAAGGCGGAGGTTGCAGTGAGCTGAGATCGCGCCATTGCACTCCAGTCTGGGTAACAACAGCGAAACTTTGTCTTGAAAAAAAAAAGGATAAAATGACAGAATAAAATATGATTTCTCACATTCTAAAAACTGATGAAAACTAAACTGGCTTTACCAAAAACAGTCAATCTACATAGTACACTGTAACTCTCAGGTTGAGTGGATAAAAATCAATCCAATCTCCAGCAAAACAAAGTTTAGCCTATCTTTTCATTTAGGAGGATATTCTTTTTATCTGATCAAAGAACAATGAGACCCAGTGGTCGGAATGACGATTCCCTAGGCAACAAGGGAGGGACGAACGTGGAGAGGGGGTGGGGTGGGGGTGGAGACGGGGGCAGCTGACAAGACACAGTTGCCCCGGGCTGTGCGCAGGCGGCCTGAGCGTTCTTCCTCCCGGAGGCCTCGGTTTTCAGAGCGCGTTCTTCCTCCGTGAGGCCTCTGTTTTTAGAGTAACAGTGGCCGCTAGGAGATGCCCGAAGTCTGCCTGCCAACAAAGAGTGTCAACCCAGAATGAACTGGGATCGCCAGGAACGGGAGCGGAGGAGGGGAAGAATGGAGCCTTCCCCTACCACAGCACAGTGGGGCCACTGTGACCTCCCAAATAGTTGACACAGGCAATCGACCAGGGCCCCAGGGAGACACAGCCTAAGTCTCCACCCATCGGATTATGTGAAACTTCCTTCCAGAGAGGAGAGACCGACTGGAAATTCTCTCCCTCAAGGTTGAAACTTAAAAGGATCACTGGCATACCCACCAGGCCTAAGACAAATTTTAAAAGAGTTGTTTCCAAAGAGAAGAGCTGTTTCTGTGTTTGGGGTACATCCGTGTATTTCCGTGTAACAAAATTAGTTGTTTTAAACATGACGATTAAAAAAAAATTTTTTTTTAACTCCTTACCTGTACAGTCCTGCAGTAGGCAGATCACGGGACTCGTCAGCTCAGAGACCCTGAGGCCAGAAGCTGACAACCTGCATGTCTATTTAGAATTAATGAATGAATGAACGAACGAACGAATGAATGAACGAACAAATGAATTTATTTATTTATTTTGAGATACAGTCTCTGTCGCCTAGGGTAGAGGGCAATGGCACGATCTAGGCTGATGGCAAACTTTCCATCCTGGGTACAAGCGATTCTTTCTGCCTCAGCCTCCGGAGTATCTGGGAATATAGGCATGTGCCACCACGCCCAGATGATGTTTGCATTTTCAGTAGACACGGGATTTCACCGTGTTAGCCAGAATGGTCACGATCTCCTGACCTCATCATCCGCCCACCTCCCAAATTGCTGGGATTGATTACACGCATGAGCCACCCACCGCGCCCACCCGGGCCTGTAGTCCCAGCTATTCCGGAGGCTGAGGCAGGAGAGTCACTTGAACCCAGGAGGCGGAGGTTGCGGTGAGCCGAGATCACGCCATTGCACTCCAGCCTGGGTAACTAGAGCGAAACTCCATCTCAAAAAAAAAAAAAAAAAAAAAAAAACAAAACCAAAAAAGAAATCACGCACACAAACACACCACGATAGGTCCTACGTCTAGAAATGTATGCCGCGGTAATGAGCTTTCTTCCTTAGTGCCTCCACGATCGGTTTCGCTATGTAAGGTTTTCCTTTACCGTTTATTCTTAAGTCGAGGAGTTTGTCAGGGAAATACGAGAAGTATAGTCGCCACGAGTGACAGAGAGAAAAGTCTGAAACATGTTCCTTTCACCCAAGTGGGAGCCTGGCCTCGACCTCCCCAAATCCTACACCGCGTGAGGAAGCCCAGCAGGGCCCATCTGTGTCCAGATTCCTCTCTGCCTCTCTAAGCACGCGCTCTTTCCTCTTCGTGGAAGAGGCAGGGCCCGCCCCCTCCCCCAGAACCGAAGGTCTCAGGACCTACAGTCAGAGAAGATACACCCTGTGGAACCCAAGTCATCCCGGGGGCCTTCGTTCTGAAGGGGTCGCAGAAATAAAACGTGTCTGGCCTATTCTCTGATTCATCTGTGTCTGACGAGTTCACAATTTCAGGCGAACCTACAAAGGGCCAAAGGCAAAGCTCTCTCCCTGCCCCTACCTGACCCTTTCGTGAGTAGCGAAGGGTGACATTCTCCCCAGGCAGGTCCAGGTCACCAGGTACCCCAATCCCTTTCTCCCCTCCCTCCCAGTGGGATTCCAGACATCCGTCTTCGGGATGGGGTGACACAAAGTTCAAGTTACTTTACTGAGTCACTAACGGAGAGAGGGGATCGGTGGAGTCAACCTGTTCGAAATGACAAGTCATTCAGAGCCTAAGGAAGGGCCGGCTACAGTGAAAGGTGGCAGGGTGCGAGATTGCTCTTCTCCCACCCCACCCGAGACAGTCTCACCCCTGTCACCCAGGCTGGAGTGCAACGGCATAATCTCAGCTCAGGGCAACCTCCGCTACCCAGGTTCAAAAATTCTCCTGCCTGACTGCCTGCCTGACTGCCTGCCTGACTGCCTGCCTGACTGCCTGCCTGACTGCCTGCCTGACTGCCTGCCTGACTGCCTGCTTCAGCCTCCCGGGTCGCTGGGATCACAGGTGTCCACCACCGCACCTGGCCTGACTTAATACCAGGAAGGGCCAGGATCTGCTAAGGCCTGTGTTCCAGGGTGGAGACAGTGGATCCCATAGTAGAGGGAGCCATCAGTCCACACTAAGCTCCGGTTAGCCTCAGGCCCCACCGTGCAGAACAAATCAGAAGGAACAGAGTCCCTCGTCCTACACACCACATCCCTCCACTGAACTTGGGAGCAGATTTGTTTTTTAAACGTGAGGTGGGCTCTCAGTTTGAAACGGATCACAAGGGGCCTGGCTTTCCTGAGTCAGCAGGATAAAGAAGTCCTTCTGTAACATAGAACAAGGTGTGGCTCGAATCTAGATTCTCCAGTTAAAACCAAGGAAGATGGCCAGGAGCAGGAGCAGTGGCTCATGCCCATCATCCCAGCACTTTGAGAGGCCAGGCCAAGGCGGAAGTATCAGGAGGTCAGGAGTTTGATACCAGCCTGACCAAGACAGTGAAACCCCCGGCTCTGCTGAAAACACAGAAAAGTTAGCTGGGCATGGTGGCACGTGCCTGTAATCCCAGCTACTCAGGAGGCTGAGGCAGGAGAATTGCCTGAACCCAGGAGGCGGAGGTTGCAGTGAGCCGAGATTGCACCATTGCACTCCAGCCTGGGTAACAAGAGCGAAACTCCGTCTCAAAACAAACAAACAAACAAACACACACACACACACACACACACACACACCACCAAAGAAAACCAATGAAGGTGTTTAACTCAACATGTCACACTCAATCGAGGGAAACAGAGACAGAGAGAGATAAGAGAGACACAGAGAGTGACACAGAGAGTAATGGAGAGAGAGAGAGAGAGAGACAGAGAGAGAGAGAGAGAGATGTTATATCTGAGTGAGATAAGAAATGCACCGCACTCTGAAATTGAATAATGAGTTTTTTATTTTAGCCAGCAACAGAGAGGTGGATAATGCCCAAAATTCTCTCAGCCCCAAAGAAAGGAAGAGTTAGGGTTTTTATACCCTAGTTTGAAAAGGGAGGGGAAAACCTAGCTGAAGCATACTTTTCACAAAAGCAGAGTAAGCAAAAAGTTAAAAGATAAACTAGTACAGGCTGGGCTTGGCAGCTCACGCCTATAATCCCAGCACTTAGGGCGGCCGAGACTGGTGGATCACGAGGTCAAGAGATTGAGACCATCCTAGTCAACACAGTGAAACCACGTCTCTAGTCAAAAAAAAAAAATAGCTGGGCATGGTGGCGTGTGCCTGTAATCCCAGCTACTCAGGAGGCTGAGGCAGAAGAATTGCTTGAACCCAGAAGGTGGAGGTTGCCGTGAGCTGAGATCGCACCATTGCACTCCAGTCTGGGTAACAGCAGCGAAACTGTCACAAAAAAGATAAAAGAGCAAAAAAAAAAAGAGAGGGAGAGAGTCAGTTTTAGCCAACAAAAATCAAATTATCAGATATATGTGTGTGTTTATATATATATATATATATATATATATATATATATATATATATATGGAGAGAGAGAGAGAGAGAGGAAAAGGAAAGGGGTACTCAATGGATAGAGAATTACATATATCTTATAATGCTTTTGATACCATAATCAGTGGCCCAGGTGCACTTTTAAAACAAAAACAACAGCAGCAGGGGCAGCAAAAGACAGACAGACAGACAGACAGACACAGAGACACTATTGTTACTAAAGACAGGTTTTCACTAATGTGGGGGTGGAGGGAGAGACAAAGAGACAGAGAGAGAGAGAGACAGAGAGAGAGACAGAGAGAGAGAGAGGAAAGAGAGAGGAGGGTGGATAACGAGGTCAAGAGATGGAGACCATCGTGGCCAGGCCAACATTGTGAGACCCCGTCTCCACTAACAATACAAAAATATTAGCTAAACAGTAATGTTGTCAGCAGGCTCAGGCCTCATAGCCAAAAAGCCAAAACCACCATCTGGGATGTTTTCCCAAGAGCCAGTGGTGCTGCAAGAGGCCGTGTGTAGTTGTGGAAATGGAGAGGAGTGTTTGGAGTTACATATTTGAGAGAGAACAGACAGGGCTTGGTCACAGGTCATTTAGGACATGGGGAGATACAGACTGAGAAAACCCTCCCAGCATCCTAGCTGAACAGAGAGGTGCACGATTTATCGAGACAGTAAGTCTGGGTCACAACCGAGTCAACGGAGAAAGCAAACCCAGATTTTAGGGTTGGATTTCTTTTTCTCTCTCTCTCTTCAGAGGGAGTCTCAGTCTGTTCACCAGGCTGGAGTGCAGTGGTGCGATCTCAGCTCACTCACTGCAACCTCTGACTCCAGGGTTCAAGTGAATCTCCTGCCTCAGCCTTTTGAGTACCTGAGATTACAGGAGCGCACCACAATGCCCGGCTAATTTTTGTCTTTTTTTTTTCTTCTAAAGACAGGGTTTCACCATGTTGGTCAGGCCGGTCTTGAATTCCCGACCCCAGGTGATCTGCCCGCCTTGGCCTTTAAAGTGCTTGGATTACATGTGTGAGCTACCGCACCTGGCTAATTTTTGTCTTTCTGTAAAGAGGGGGTTTCACCACGTTGGCCAGGATGGTCTCGAACTCCTGACCACTGGTGATCCGCCCACCTCAGCCTCCCAAAGTGCTGGGATTATAGGCATGAGCCCCGCACCCATCCTAGAAAATATTTAAAAACTGATCTGAGCTGCCGGGCCCGGTGGCTTATGCCTGTCATCCCAGCACTTTGGGAGTCTGAGGCGGGTGTATCACGAGGTCAAGAGATCGAGACCATCCTGGTCGACATGGTGAAACCCGTCTCTACTAAAAATACAAAAACAAATTAGCTGGGCATGGTGACACGTGCCTGTAATCCCAGCACTTTGGGAGGCCGAGGCGGGTGGATCACGAGGTCAAGAGATCGAGACCATCCTGGTCGACATGGTGAAACCCGTCTCTACTAAAAATACAAAAACAAATTAGCTGGGCATGGTGACACGTGCCTGTAATCCCAGCTACTCAGGAGGCTGAGGCAGGAGAATTGTCTGAGCCCAGGAAGCGGAGGTTGCAGTGAGCCGAGATTGCACCATTGCACTCCAGCCTGGGTAACAAGAGCGAAACTCCGTCTCAAAAAAAAAAAAAAAAAAAAAAAAAAAAAAAAAAAAAAAAAAAAAAAAAAAAAAAAAAAAAAAAAAAAAAAAAAAAAAAAAAAAAAAGAAAGACCTTATTGTTGCACCCCAGAGAGTCAAAGAATGCACCACACTGTGAGATTGAATTGAGTCCTTTATTATGCCAGCGACCGAGAGGTGGCTGACGCCCAAAATTCTCTCAGCCCCTAACAAAATGTTCGGTGGTCTTTTATACCCTAGTTTTAAAAGGGAGGGGGAACTTAGCTGAAGGAAATTTTTCACAAAAGCAGAGTAAGCAAAAAGTTCAAAGATAAGCTAGTACAAGAGAAATAAAACAGTGCCAGGTGCGAGGGGTAAAGTTGTCACAAAAGACATACAACTTATATAGGTAATGGGGGCTCTGGGCACTTGACGGCACCTACCCGCATTCCCAGGCTCCGCTGGTACCACTTAACTCGGCCTCTTATCGACAAATGCATTCCTGAAGGTGCCCAGTGTCAGCCAGCCCCAGCTACATACTCTGGTTACATACTGAATGGTGGGAAAATCACTAAAATGTAGAAGGTAAGATGGAGTCTGCCCAGCACAGGAAGCTAACATAAAGCCTGAACAGCGTTTAGCCTAAGAAAGAGAGAGTTAGTTTTAACTGGCAAAAAGCAGGTTATCACATTATGAAGTACAGTTTACATCAACCGGCTGTCACTAGACGTCGAGAAATCCACAAAAGCGCTAGTCAACGACAGGAGTAAAACAGCAGCTAACACGTCCCGGGGAAAAGATACGCCTTCCTGGAATTCCGTGCCAAGGCATCGCCTCCGGTCATCTTAAAGGAGAAAATTATCACTTTTTAGACAGCGTTTCTATTTTGGGCAAATAGTGCTACGGCCCAGCGTGGCGCCACGATTCCCTTGCCGTGTTGCAAATATGCTGGCCCGAGGAAGGAGAAAATAAGACATCATGATAAAAGGTGATTGAGAGACCCAGCCAAGATGAAGCTTTCCTAGGGAGGGAGGGACGCCTGAGGAGTGAAGAGGTGAAAAAGCCCCACCAGTACAGTCCAGCCCACCCACCCGCTTGCCCACGCGGAGCAAAGACTGTACCATCGCCCCCAGCTGTCTCTGGGGAAGTGGGACCGTGCCACACCCCCACCCCATCTTCAAAAACAGTGGCCACTGAGTGAGGTGAGGCCTGGCCATCACCCATGCAAATGTCAACCGGCAAAAAGTAGAGGGAGGGGAGAGACGATGGAGGCCCACCCGGCTGGCTCCAGAACGTTTCCACGCAGGGTGGTGGGAGGCGCGGTGTTGGGAGAACCCACCTCACAGACTCATTGACTTGGAGTAAAGGGGCGGGCGGGGGGGCTTAAAAAATAAACCAACTCCTCATAAAGCCCAGGTGGAAGGGTCTATGCGCATGAAAGACACCAACAAACAAACACAGAAACACAAAGTACCAATAAAAGAACAATAGGGCCCCCACCAGGGCGGAGGTTCCCCGGGCAACGAGGGAGAGAGATGGAGGTGCCTCCGGATGGGAGGAAGAGAAACCCGTTGCCCCAGGCTCTGTGAAGTCCTCGGGCAGACCTCCCTCCGCGCCACCTCGATTTTCAATTACAGTGGCCGCTAGGTGATGCCTGAAGACAACTGATGCTCGTAGGCGTCAGCACGGAAAAGAACGGAACGCTGGATCGCCCTAGGTCGGGGTGGAGGTTGGGGGATGGGGGCGGCTCAGGCACGCCGCGTCACCGGCCTCTCCCCGATCCCTCTCGGACCGGGTCGTTTCTGGGCCCAGGAGTCCTCTCGGGTGACGCCCGCCTGCAACTAGTCGACCAGAGCCCCCAGGGGACACGGCCTAGGCACCCGCCGGTGGGTTCGTCTGGAACTTCCATTCCCTAGACAGAAGGAAGAGACCAGGGGCGGGGGCGTGTGGACGGAGGCTAGAAGGGACCTATCTAAGATGGAAGTCCAGTCCATAGGGTTTCCGAGTGGACTCCAGACCCACCACCTCAGAGTGGCAATACCCATTATAGGAAAGCGAAGTTTCGTAAAATCCACACTCCCGGAGACAGCGTGGATTTCACGGGGAGATGAAGACAGCTTGCAGCACGCTCCCTCCCGTCCCGGGGTCAAGTTTGCACTCCCAAACATCGCATTTCTCCCCCCACCCCCACAAAGTTCCGCTCTCGTCGCCCAGGCTGGAGTACAGTGCCAGGACCTCGGCTCACCAAAACCTCCGCCTCCTGGGTTCCAGTGATTCTCCTGAACTCGGCCTCCCGAGTAGCTTGAGACGACAGGAACGTACCACCTTGCCGGGTTAATTTTGTATGTTTAGTAGAGACGAGGTTTCTCCACGTTGCCCCGGCTGGTCTCGAACTCTCGACCTCTTGTGATCCACCCACCATCTCATCACTAGAACATCACTGCCCTCCCAACCCAGCAGCGATACAGTGGCCATGTTTTAGAAATCACTCACAGGAGGCGGGGCGTGGTGGCTCACGCCTATCATTTCAGCACTTTGGAAGGCTGAGGTGGGTGGATCACGAGGTCAAGAGATCGAGACCATCCTGGTCAATGAGGTGAAACCCTGTCTCTACCAAAAGTACAAAAATTAGCTGGGCATGGTGGTGCGCACCTGTAGTCCCACCTACTCGAGAGGCTGAGGCGGGAGAATTGCTTGAACCCAGAAGGCGGAGGTTACGGTGAGCCGAGATCGTGCCATTGCTGCATTCCAGTCTTGGTAACAACAGAGAAACTCTGACTCAAAAAAAAAAAGGGGGGGCGAGGGGATTTCCAAGATGCCACGGTAGGAACAACTCAAAATTGCAGCTCTCAGTGAAGGCACAGAGGGCTGGATCGTGTATCTTGAAATGGTGGGCAACTGCAGCTGCAGGCCTCTGTCTACAGCACATGTCAATCAATCCGCCGTTTGCTTGGACTGCCAAGACGTTTTTCTGCTTCTTGGGAGCATGTCCAGCATCACCAGTGGCACTTCGTATGCATCCCATTGTGTTCTTCAGGTTTACGCTGTTGCACTAAGCATGAAAAATCAGGGAAAACCACGAGAGATCACATTTCACTGTGATACACAATCTACAGGAGAGACCGGTGCTCCGCAGAGACGGCTAGTGTCACATGGCATTTGAAGTGAACACTCTCGAACGAGCTCAGGGAAAGAGCAGCAGGAGAGGCAGCAGAATTACTCCAGTGGCACAGTGCGCTCCCATCAGCCTGTGCGGTTATGACTTAATGCTGCACCTTCACATTTGTTTATGTTTCTCTTGACCGAATGGCACCATGTACTGTGCTTGTGTGTGTAAATTTTGATAAATGTTAACTGTTTATAATAGACTTCTGTATATTTTATGGTACTAAATGATAAAAATAAACTAGTGTCTACATATAAAAAAAAAAACAAAACAAAAAGAAATCACGCACACAAACACACCACGATAGGTCCTATGTCTAGAAATGTATGCCGCGGTAATGAGCTTTCTTCCTTAGTGCCTCCACGATCGGTTTCGCTATGTAAGGTTTTCCTTAACCGTTTATTTTTAAGTCGAGGAGTTTGTCAGGGAAATACGAGAAGTATAGTCGCCACGAGTGACAGAGAGAAAAGTCTGAAACATGTTCCTTTCACCCAAGTGGGAGCCTGGCCTCGACCTCCCCAAATCCTACACCGAGTGGGGAAGCCCAGCAGGGCCCATCTGTCTGTCCAGATTCCTCTCTGCCTCTCTAAGCACGCGCTCTTTCCTTTTCGTGGAAGAGGCAGGGCCCGCCCCCTCCCCCAGAACCGAAGGTCTCAGGACCTACAGTCAGAGAAGATACACCCTGTGGAACCCAAGTCATCCCGGGGGCCTTCGTTCTGAAGGGGTCGCAGAAATAAAACGTGTCTGGCCTATTCTCTGATTCATCTGTGTCTGACGAGTTCACAATTTCAGGCGAACCTACAAAGGGCCAAAGGCAAAGCTCTCTCTCTGCCCCTACCTGACCTTTTCGTGAGCAGCGAAGGGTGACATTCTCCCCAGGCAGGTCCAGGTCACCAGGTACCCCAATCCCTTTCTCCCCTCCCTCCCAGTGGGATTCCACACATCCGTCTTCGGGATGGGGTGACACAAAGTTCAAGTTACTTTACTGAGTCGCTAACGGAGAGAGGGGATCCATGGAGTCAACCTGTTCGAAATGACAAGTCATTCAGAGCCCAAGGAAGGGCCGGCTACAGTGAAAGGTGGCAGGGTGCGAGATTGCTCTTCTCCCCACCCCCACCCCGAGAGACAGTCTCACCCCTGTCACCCAGGCTGGAGTGCAACGGCATAATCTCAGCTCAGGGCAACCTCCGCTACCCAGGTTCAAAAAATTCTCCTGCCTGACTGCCTGCCTGACTGCCTGCTTCAGCCTCCCGGGTCGCTGGGATCACAGGTGTCCACCACCGCACCTGGCTAATCGTTTGTACGTTTAGTAAAGATGGGGTTTCATCACGTTGGCCAGGCATGCCTCGAACTCCTGACCTCAAGTGATCCTCCCTCCTGGGCCTACCAAAGTGCTAGGATGACAGGCGTGAGCCACCGTGCCCAGCCCGCATGCTTGCTCTTCAAGGGTGAAGTCCTGGTGGCTCATGCCCGTCATCTCAGCACTTTGGGAGACCCAGGAGGGCAGATCACTTGAGGTCAGGGGTTCGAGGCCAGCCTGACCAACATAGCGAAACCCCATCCCTCCTGAAAATAGAAAAAGTAGCCGGGCATGGTGGTGCCCTTCTGTCATTCCAGCTACTGAAGGCTGAAGCAGAAGGAAAGGAGACTCTTCCAGCCCCACCGCATCCCCCAACCCCCAGCCACAGCCAGCCTTCTTGTGGGGCGGCACCTGCAAACGTTTCCGAATAATAGGAGGGGAGCCCGAGGCCATGGGAGCCATCACCTCCGACTCCAGAAGGGAAACAGGGCTTTCCGCATTTGAATGGGGCTCTAGAAGGCGGCACGGCTGCTGCTTCCAAAGCGATGCACCTCCCTTAGCCTGGCAAAGAGCGAGACTCCGTCTCAAAAAGAGAAGAATGAAAAAAAGAAAAAAATATTAGCACATCAGTTGTGGTCGCGAATCAGTCCCCGAAGGCCAGGCACAGTGTGGCTCGAGCCTATCCATCATCCTAAAACTTTGAGACGCTGGGTCAGGAGGATTGCAACGAAGTGATGAAAGACCCTGTTTGTAGAAAACATTTATTTATTTATTTATCTATCTATCTAATCTAATTTATCTATCTATCTGTTTGTCTGTCTGTTTATTTATTTATTTATTTTGAGACGGAGCTTCGTTGTTGTTACCCAGGCTGGAGTGCAATGGCACGATCTCGGCTCACCACAACTTCCGCCTCCTGGATTCAAGCAATTCTCCCACCTCAGCCTCCCGAGTAGCTGGGACTACAAGTGTGCACCACCATGCCAAGTTAATTTTTGTATTTTTAGTAGAGACGGGGTTTCACCATGTTGACCAGGATGGTCTCAATCTCTTGACCTCATGATCCACCCGCCTCAGCCTCCCAAAGTGCTGGGATTATAGGCATGAGCCCCCGCACCCATCCTAGAAAATATTTAAAAAACTGATCTGAGCTGCCGGGCCCGGTGGCTTATGCCTGTCATCCCAGCACTTTGGGAGTCTGAGGCGGGTGTATCACGAGGTCAAGGGATCGAGACCGCCCTGGTAAATATGGTGAAACCCCGTCTCTACTAAAAATACAAAAAACAAATTAGCTGGGCATGGTGACACGTGCCTGTAATCCCTGCTACTCAGGAGGCTGAGGCAGGAGAATTGTCTGAGCCCAGGAAGCGGAGGTTGCAGTGAGCCGAGATTGCACCATTGCACTCCAGCCTGGGTAACAAGAGCGAAACTCCGTCTCGAGAAATAAAAATAAATAAAAAATAGCCGGGCGCGGTGGCTCAAGCCTGTAATCCCAGCACTTTGGGAGGCCGAGGCGGGTGGATCACGAGGTCAAGAGATCGAGACCATCCTGGTCGACATGGTGAAACCCCGTCTCTACTAAAAATACAAAAAATTAGCTGGGCATGGTGGCACGTGCCTGTAATCCCAGCTACTCAGGAGGCTGAGGCAGGAGAATTGCCTGAACCCAGGAGGCGGAGGTTGCGGTGAGCCGAGATCGCGCCATTGCACTCCAGTCTGGGTAACAAGGGCGAAACACCGTCTCAAAAAAAAAAAAAAAAAAAAAAAGAAAGAAAGAAAAAATAAATAAATAAAAAATAAAGATTGATCAAGTCAGCCAGAAAACATTCCCCTCAAAGAATAACACTCAAAGTGCACAGCTACTCTCAGTATGAGAAACATGAGCATTATATAAAAGGAGAAAATATTCTCAACAGAATTTAATAAGCTTTCTTTTTCATCTCTGCTGCTGTCATCTTCTATTCTTGTTATTGGAGATCTACACTGAAACACAACTGAAAATGTCTGTAAGCACTTCTTTTTTTTGAGATGGAGTTTCACTCTTGTTACCCAGACTGGAGTGCAATGGCGTGATCTCTGCTAACCGCAATTTCTGCCTTCTGGGTTCACTCAATTCTTCGGCCTCAGTCTCCCAAGTAGCTGGGTCTACAGGCACGCACCACCATGCAAAGCTAATTTTTTTATTTTTAGTAGAGACGGGGTTTCACCTTGTTGAACAGGATGGTCTCGATCTCTTAACCTCATGATCCACCCGCCTCATCCTCCCAAAGTGCTGGGATTATAGGCGTGAGCCACGGCACCCGGCCAGCACTTTTAGATGAGTAACTAGAATCTGATTTTGTTCACATAGTGGAATATATTTGAGCTTGCAACAAAGCTAACAAGAACTATTGTGGTTTTTCAGTGGCCACATTGCCCTTGTTTATTTGTCCTGTAATAGCAGCATTCCAATTTAGGTTGAAATGACAGTAAAATCATGCTTACCTGTAATTATCCATACTGGATAAACTAATAAGCATGTCAGAATAATATCTTCTGTTAACAATTTGGTAGTAAATTTTCTTTGGATATAGATATATCTAATTATAAATATTTTAATGTACTAGTCACAATGTAAGATTTTTAAAAATTGTCTATAGCCATAATTCAGTTAAGACTTCATATTTTAACAGTATGAATAACAATATTCAAATGACCTTAAAGGATTTGAAGAAAATATTGTGTGTGGCCTTATATCTGTTGTATCGAACCGAGCACAGAAAATCAACACCAAGACAAAAGTATGCCAAATTGCAGGGTTTATTGCCGGCGACCACGGAGGACTCACGTCTCTCCAACCCGTGGCCCCGAAAGAAGGGAGGCAAGACCTTTTTATACCCACTAAACCACCTTGAGAGCTTTTGGAGTTGGGGTGAGGGGCAGAGAAGAGATGGAAGTGTTCAGAGACTTTGGTGGGCTGTAAATCACCTCTAGGGTAGAGAGGAGGGTGATGGTTTCCAGACATCCAGATGACTAGGGGGTGTGCTTGACACTTTAAGAGATTTACAGAACTTGAGATAACCTTTTGCTTGCACCCATCTGGGTAGGAGTCACTTGGTGCCAGCATGGAATTGTCCGAGGGTATTTACTCTAGTTATTGCTGGTGATTAAAGGCCAGCAATTCTGGCAGTCACAGATAAGGGAAGTATGCAGTTTTCACCTTTTGCAAAGTAAAT
>CM038396.1:51613781-51659280 GCA_021498475.1 Saguinus midas | reverse complement strand
ATTCGGAGTGAATGGGAGTATACGCTTTAAGAACTCTCTGCTTCTAAAACCAAAACACAGCTACCTAACAGAAGGGTTGTCAATGTGTGCATTCAACTTACAGAGTAAAACTCTTGTGTTGAAGGGAAAGTCTGGAAATGCTTTCTGGGGAGAGATCTCAAAACATTCCTTTCCAGCAGTGTTCCCGCATATAATGAAATAGCAGTTAAATTCTGCCTAAAGCAAAGAAGGAACGCATCCTCCCATCTGCTCTGCTGTGCCTTTGTTCAGCTAAGTGAGTTAAATCTTCCTTTAGATTCAAGAATTAGAAACACGTTTCTGGCAAGAGCTGCCTTTTGGACATTCCTGAGTGAATGGGAGTAAATGCTGTAAGGAGAAATCCATGTTTCTAAAACCAAAATCGAGCTACATAAGAGAACGGTTGTCAATGTGTGCATTCAACGTACAGAGTTAAACTCGTGTGTTGAAGGGGAAGTCTGGAAACGCTTTCTGTGGAGAGATCTCAAAACAGGCCTTTCCAGTAGTATTCCCGCATATAAAAAAATAGAAGTAAAACTCTGCCTAAAACACAGCAGAAACGTTTCCTTCAATCTGCTCTGCTGTGCGTTTGTTCAGCTAAGTGAGTTACATCTCCCTTTAGATTCAGGAGTTAGAGACACATTTCTGGCAAGAGCTGCATTTAGACATTTCTGAGTGAATGGGAGTATATGTTGTAAGGAGAACTCTCTGCTTCTAAAATCAAAACGGAGCTACCTAACAGAATGGTTGTCAATGTGCATTTAACTTACAGAGTTAAACTCATGTGTTGAAGGGAAAGCCTGGAAACGTTTTTTGTGGAGAGTTCCCAACACAGGCCTTTCCAGCACTATTCCCGCATATAACGAAATAGCAGTGAAACTCTGCCTAAAACACAGAAGCAACATATCCTTCAATCTTCTCTGATGTGCGTTTGTTCAGCTAAGTTAGTTAAATCTCCCTTTAGATTCAGGAGTTAAAAACAAAAAATTAGCTTTGCATGGTGGTGCGTGCCTGTAGACCCAGCTACTTGGGAGACTGAAGCCGAAGAATTGAGTGAACTCAGAAGGCAGAAATTGCGGTTAGCAGAGATCACGCCATTGCACTCCAGTCTGGGTAACAAGAGTGAAACTCCATCTCAAAAAAAAAGAAGTGCTTACAGACATTTTCAGTTGTGTTTCAGTGTAGATCTCCAATAACAAGAATAGAAGATGACAGCAGCAGAGATGAAAAAGAAAGCTTATTAAATTCTGTTGAGAATATTTTCTCCTTTTATATAATGCTCATGTTTCTCATACTGAGAGTAGCTGTCCACTTTGAGTGTTATTCTTTGAGGGGAATGTTTTCTGGCTGAATTGATCAATCTTTATTTTTTATTTATTTATTTTTTTCTTTCTTTTCTTTTTTTTTTTTTTTTTTTTTTTTGAGACGGTGTTTCGCCCTTGTTACCCAGACTGGAGTGCAATGGCGCGATCTCGGCTCACCGCAACCTCCGCCTCCTGGGTTCAGGCAATTCTCCTGCCTCAGCCTCCTGAGTAGCTGGGATTACAGGCACGTGCCACCATGCCCAGCTAACTTTTTGTATTTTTAGTAGAGACGGGGTTTCACCATGTCGACCAGGATGGTCTCGATCTCTTGACCTCGTGATCCACCCGCCTCGGCCTCCCAAAGTGCTGGGATTACAGACTTGAGCCACCGCTGCCAGCTATTTTTTATTTATTTTTATTTCTCGAGACGGAGTTTCGCTCTTGTTACCCAGGCTGGAGTGCAATGGTGCAATCTCGGCTCACTGCAACCTCCGCTTCCTGGGCTCAGACAATTCTCCTGCCTCAGCCTCCTGAGTAGCAGGGATTACAGGCACGTGTCACCATGCCCAGCTAATTTGCTTTTTGTATTTTTAGTAGAGACGGGTTTCACCATATTTACCAGGGCGGTCTCGATCCCTTGACCTCGTGATACACCCTCCTAAGACTCCCAAAGTGCTGGGATGACAGGCATAAGCCACCGGGCCCGGCAGCTCAGATCAGTTTTTTAAATATTTTCTAGGATGGGTGCGGGGGCTCATGCCTATAATCCCAGCACTTTGGGAGGCTGAGGCGGGTGGATCATGAGGTCAAGAGATTGAGACCATTCTGGTCAACATGGTGAAACCCCGTCTCTACTAAAACTACAAAAATTAACTTGGCATGGTGGTGCACACTTGTAGTCCCAGCTACTCGGGAGGCTGAGGTGGGAGAATTGCTTGAATCCAGGAGGCGGAAGTTGTGGTGAGCCGAGATCGTGCCATTGCACTCCAGCCTGGGTAACAACAACGAAGCTCCGTCTCAAAATAAATAAATAAATAAACAGACAGACAAACAGATAGATAGATAAATTAGATTAGATAGATAGATAAATAAATAAATAAATGTTTTCTACAAACAGGGTCTTTCATCACTTCGTTGCAATCCTCCTGACCCGGCGTCTCAAAGTTTTAGGATGATGGATAGGCTCGAGCCACACTGTGCCTGGCCTTCGGGGACTGATTCGCGACCACAACTGATGTGCTAATATTTTTTTCTTTTTTTCATTCTTCTCTTTTTGAGACGGAGTCTCGCCTTGCCAGGCTAAGGGAGGTGCATCGCTTTGAAGCAGCAGCCGTGCCGCCTTCTAGAGCCCCATTCAAATGCGGAAAGCCCTGTTTCCCTTCTGGAGTCGGAGGTGATGGCTCCCATGGCCTCGGGCTCCCCTCCAATTATTCGGAAACGTTTGCAGGTGCCGCCCCACAAGAAGGCTGGCTGTGGCTGGGGTTGGGGATGTGGGCTGGAAGAGTCTCCTTTCCTTCTGCTTCAGCCTTCAGTAGCTGGAATGACAGACTAGGCTGAGATGAGGCCCAGGGACTGCCATTCCAATTCCTTAAGTGGTTTACAGAGGTTAAGATAAACATTAGCTTATACATTATGGGTCCACAGATTTTTCAGTTGCTTCCAGGATGAAACTATCTGGGGTGCTTACTCTGGTCAGGTAAAGGCCAGCAATTCTCATAGTTACAGATAAGAAGGCATGCAGCTTTACTTCAATTTGCATCCTGCAAACAAGTCAGCAGTTTACAGAAACCAAGTTAGCAATCACTGTGAGAATGGAAACAGTTTTATTCTTCAAAATGACATTGTACAGTTCTTCTAGGCCAGCTATATCACATTCCCCCTGTTCTTTGTATTAAATCTTTAATAACTTCTCCTTGACATGCATAGTTAGATCTGGAACCATTAATTTTATCAATCTATTCTTTCTTGGATAAATTTGCAGCATGTTTAAAAGGCATGGTCAAATGTTAACACTAGGACTATTAACATTAAGGGTAGCTCCAATCTAGTGAGCAGGGATGTCAGCCAGGGGACCAAGAGCAGTTTTGGTACCAATTTCCTGAGGCCTCTGAGGTGTTTCCTTGTTTCTAAGTTTTTCCTAACCAGAGCAAGGTTGTCTCGGATAATTTCAGAGTTATTTGCCAGTAAGCAACATTGCTCAGAGTTGCACAGTCCTCTTCCTCAAGAACAACAAGTCTAACCTTCTATTTTGTAATACCATTAGAAGAGTCCACTTGTTCAGCTAATTTGGTGATGGGTTTTTCTAGAAGCAACATCTGCATCTATTGGTGTGAAAGAGTTTTGAAATTTTGCTCAGTGACTAATATTCTCAGCAGTGGACCTTGCTATTCTAAGTCTTACTAATAGGGGTATAACCTGTTTCTAACATCTGCTGTATTGGGTGCTGTGAGAATTTTACCTCTTATGCTGTATGGACTTTTAGTAATATAGTCCTATTGTTGGCCTCTAAGCCATTTTCAGCCACTGTTTTACATGCTATCTCTTTTGCTTTACTGAGCTATCTTATCTTTATTTGTCTTATAGTATTTGCATCTAGGCTCTTTTGAGAGAGTGCAGACTGGGGAGAAGCCAGGGATCTCTGGACAGTCCTCCATGGAGTTGACAGTGGTTAGCCTAAGTACTTCCTAACAAATTGTCCCATTGAGCCCTCTGCAAATTGATAATAAGTGCCCACTGGGGGTTTCGGGGTGGTTACAGGAATTAGATAGATAGATAAATAAATAAATAAATGTTTTCTACAAACAGGGTCTTTCATCACTTCGTTGCAATCCTCCTGACCAGCGTCTCAAAGTTTTAGGATGATGGATAGGCTCGAGCCACACTGTGCCTGGCCTTCGGGACTGATTCGCGACCACAACTGATGTGCTAATATTTTTTCTTTTTCATTCTTCTCTTTTGAGACGGAGTCTCGCTCTTGCCAGGCTAAGGAGGTGCATCGCTTTGGAAGCAGCAGCCGTGCCGCCTTCTAGAGCCCCATTCAAATGCGGAAAGCCCTGTTTCCCTTCTGGAGTCGGAGGTGATGGCTCCCATGGCCTCGGCTCCTCCATTATTCGGAACGTTTGCAGGTGCCGCCCACAAGAAGGCTGGCTGTGGCTGGGGTTGGGGGATGCGGTGGGGCTGGAAGAGTCTCCTTTCCTTCTGCTTCAGCCTTCAGTAGCTGGAATGACAGAAGGGCACCACCATGTGTTGTATCGAACCCGAGCACAGAAAATCAACACCAAGACAAAAGTATGCCAAATTACAGGGTTTATTGCCGGCGACCACGGAGGACTCACGTCTCTCCAACCCGTGGCCCGAAGAAGGGGTGACAAGACCTTTTTATACTTGCAAAACCACCTTGGGAGTGGGGGTGAAGATTGGAGATGGGAATGAAAGCTGTCAATCATTTCCTAGGCTGAGATGAGGTTGAGGGGGGCTCTGGGCCAGGGGACTTTTGCCATTCCAATTGCCCCTTAAGTGGTTTACAGAGGTTAAGATAAACATTAGCTTATACATTATTTGGACAGGTGTGGGTCCACAGATTTTTCAGTTGCTTGGCGCCAGGATGAAACTATCTGGGGTGCTTACTCTGGTCAGTACGGTAAACAAAGGCCAGCAATTCTCATAGTTACAGATAGAGAAGGCATGCAGCTTTACTTCAATTTGCATCCTGCAAACAATCTAGCAGTTTACAGAAACCAAAGTTAGCAATCACTGTGAGGAGAATGGAAACAGTTTTGTTCTTTACAAAATGACATTGTACAGGTTCTAACTCTAGGCCAGCTATATCACATTCCCCCCTGTTCTTATAACATGTATTAAATCTTTAATAAGTATCTTCTCCTTGACACAGGGGCGCATAGTTAGATCTTGAACCATTAATTTTATCGAATCTATTCTTTCTTGGATAAATTTGTGAGCATGTTTAAAAGGCATGGTCCAAATGTTAACACTAGGACTATTAACATTAAGGGTACTGCTAATCTAGTGAGCAGGGATGTCAGCCAGGGGACCAAGAGAACAGTTTTGGTACCAATTTCCTGAGGCCTCTGAGGTGTTTCCTTGTTTCTAAGTTTTTCCTAACCAGAGCAAGGTTGTCTCGGATAATTTCAGAGTTATTTGCATAGAAGCAACATTGCTCACAGAAAGCAGCACAGTCCCTCTTCCCTCAAGAACAACAAGTCTAACCCTTCTATTTTGTAATACCATTTCAGCCAAGGAGTCCACTTGTTCAGCTAATTTGGTGATGGATTTTTCTAGAAGGGCAACATCTGCATCTATTTGGTGTGAAAGAGTTTTGAAATTTTTGGTCCCCAGTGACTAAGGCAGATATTCTCATAGCAGTGGACCTTGCTATTCTAAGTCTTACTAATAGGGGTATAATTATGGGGCCTGTTTCTAACATCTGTCTGTATTGGGTGCTATGAGAATTTTACCTCTTATCTGGTGTGGACTTTGGGCATAGATATAGTCCTATTGTCTGAAGCCATTTTCAGCCACCACGTTCCCTACATGCTATCTCTTTTGCTTTTGCATTTCATCTTTTTATCTTTATTTGTCTTATAGTATTTGCATCTAGGCTCTCACATAAGAGAGTGCAGAGGTTCAGGGAGAAGGTTATGGGATCTCTGGGAATGTACTCTGGGGTTAAGTTGACAAGGGTGGTTCTAGCCTAAGTACAGTACTAACAAATTGTCCCATTGAGCCCTCTGCAACGACCTATTGATAATAAGTGCGTGTTAAGGGGGGCCCCTTTCGGGGGGTGGTTACAGGAATTAAAGAGATTAGGACTAATTTGTTCCTGGCGGTCTTGTACGGACCTTCCCCCTGTCCCAAGTATTGCTTTATGGGCTTCTTGTCTAATTCTACTCCTCTCCTCTGTGGTGAACAAATTCAGTAATAATTGTTGGCAGTTATTCTAAGTGGGCGATAAGTCTGCAGTACAGATTTTAAGAGCCCTGTCAAAGCCTGGGGCTTCTCAGAGAATGGGGGATGTTGAGCTGTTTGACAGAACTTACTCTATTGTAAAACCTTGCTACCGTCTTGCAATCTTCAGCCTCCCAGCACGACCCTTTCCCAGGGAACTTTCTATCTCAGCAGGTTTCTAACCTCCCTCTTGCCATGTTAGCAGTTCCCAGCCCTCCTAGGAATTATTAAACTTAGCAATTCCCCAGCCTCCCTCCTGCCCAGCCCTTTACACTGGAGGCATCTGCTGGCTTGCAGGCCATAAAAATTCTTTTTGCTATACCACAGGTGCTGCATGTCAGTTTTGGGTGAAGCCAGCAGATTTTCCTTGCTCTTAATAAAGCTTGTGCCAGCACTTGGTGTTTTGGCCTCTCCTTAATTTCTATCACTTTCTAGTTATATAAGTCACTGAAGAAGTGAACAAGAATGGGCAACCCCAATTGTTTTATCCTGTTGGGGGAGCCTCTTGGAAAGGAAGGACCACTGGTGGGTGTGGGGCCTGCTTTGATTGTGGAGAGGAGATAAGGGCTGATCATTAGTACTGGGCTGAGAATACGGTGGAGGCAACTTTACAAAATGACATTGTACAGGTTCTAACTCTAGGCCAGCTATATCACATTCCCCCTGTTCTTATACATGTATTAAATCTTTAATAAGTATCTTCTCCTTGACACAGGGGCGCATAGTTAGATCTTGAACCATTTGATTTCTACAATACAGCCACAATGTCAAAAAAAAAAAAAGAAAAGAAATCGGACAGATCAGTCTGCACAATTGTAACAAAAGGATGTGCCGGGTTACTCCAACCCCCAGTCCGCCTTTCTTTATGAGCTACTGTTTTCCTCTTGTCATTCACGCTAGAGTGCAACAGTGCGATCTTGGCTTCTTGCATCACCTGCCTTTTGGGTTCAAGCGATTCTCCTGCCCATGCCCTTTAAGTAGTTGGGATTGCAGGTGTCAACCGCACGATCACGTCCAGCTAACATTCTATTTTTATGTACCTCAAATCTATCGCTATTTGATTTCTACAATACAGCCACAATGTCAAAAAAAAAAAAAGAAAAGAAATCGGACAGATCAGTCTGCACAATTGTAACAAAAGGATGTGCCGGGTTACTCCAACCCCAGTCCGCCTTTCTTTATGAGCTACTGTTTTCCTCTTGTCATTCACGCTAGAGTGCAACAGTGCGATCTTGGCTTCTTGCATCACCTGCCTTTTGGGTTCAAGCGATTCTCCTGCCCATGCCCTTTAAGTAGTTGGGATTGCAGGTGTCAACCGCACGATCACGTCCAGCTAACATTCTATTTTTATGTACCTCAAATCTATCGCTATTTGATTTCTACAATACAGCCACAATGTCAAAAAAAAAAAAAGAAAAGAAATCGGACAGATCAGTCTGCACAATTGTAACAAAAGGATGTGCCGGGTTACTCCAACCCCAGTCCGCCTTTCTTTATGAGCTACTGTTTTCCTCTTGTCATTCACGCTAGAGTGCAACAGTGCGATCTTGGCTTCTTGCATCACCTGCCTTTTGGGTTCAAGCGATTCTCCTGCCCATGCCCTTTAAGTAGTTGGGATTGCAGGTGTCAACCGCACGATCACGTCCAGCTAACATTCTATTTTTATGTACCTCAAATCTATCGCTATTTGATTTCTACAATACAGCCACAATGTCAAAAAAAAAAAAAGAAAAGAAATCGGACAGATCAGTCTGCACAATTGTAACAAAAGGATGTGCCGGGTTACTCCAACCCCCAGTCCGCCTTTCTTTATGAGCTACTGTTTTCCTCTTGTCATTCACGCTAGAGTGCAACAGTGCGATCTTGGCTTCTTGCATCACCTGCCTTTTGGGTTCAAGCGATTCTCCTGCCCATGCCCTTTAAGTAGTTGGGATTGCAGGTGTCAACCGCACGATCACGTCCAGCTAACATTCTATTTTTATGTACCTCAAATCTATCGCTATTTGATTTCTACAATACAGCCACAATGTCAAAAAAAAAAAAAGAAAAGAAATCGGACAGATCAGTCTGCACAATTGTAACAAAAGGATGTGCCGGGTTACTCCAACCCCCAGTCCGCCTTTCTTTATGAGCTACTGTTTTCCTCTTGTCATTCACGCTAGAGTGCAACAGTGCGATCTTGGCTTCTTGCATCACCTGCCTTTTGGGTTCAAGCGATTCTCCTGCCCATGCCCTTTAAGTAGTTGGGATTGCAGGTGTCAACCGCACGATCACGTCCAGCTAACATTCTATTTTTTATGTACCTCAAATCTATCGCTATTTGATTTCTACAATACAGCCACAATGTCAAAAAAAAAAAAAGAAAAGAAATCGGACAGATCAGTCTGCACAATTGTAACAAAAGGATGTGCCGGGTTACTCCAACCCCCAGTCCGCCTTTCTTTATGAGCTACTGTTTTCCTCTTGTCATTCACGCTAGAGTGCAACAGTGCGATCTTGGCTTCTTGCATCACCTGCCTTTTGGGTTCAAGCGATTCTCCTGCCCATGCCCTTTAAGTAGTTGGGATTGCAGGTGTCAACCGCACGATCACGTCCAGCTAACATTCTATTTTTTATGTACCTCAAATCTATCGCTATTTGATTTCTACAATACAGCCACAATGTCAAAAAAAAAAAAAAGAAAAGAAATCGGACAGATCAGTCTGCACAATTGTAACAAAAGGATGTGCCGGGTTACTCCAACCCCCAGTCCGCCTTTCTTTATGAGCTACTGTTTTCCTCTTGTCATTCACGCTAGAGTGCAACAGTGCGATCTTGGCTTCTTGCATCACCTGCCTTTTGGGTTCAAGCGATTCTCCTGCCCATGCCCTTTAAGTAGTTGGGATTGCAGGTGTCAACCGCACGATCACGTCCAGCTAACATTCTATTTTTTATGTACCTCAAATCTATCGCTATTTGATTTCTACAATACAGCCACAATGTCAAAAAAAAAAAAAGAAAAGAAATCGGACAGATCAGTCTGCACAATTGTAACAAAAGGATGTGCCGGGTTACTCCAACCCCCAGTCCGCCTTTCTTTATGAGCTACTGTTTTCCTCTTGTCATTCACGCTAGAGTGCAACAGTGCGATCTTGGCTTCTTGCATCACCTGCCTTTTGGGTTCAAGCGATTCTCCTGCCCATGCCCTTTAAGTAGTTGGGATTGCAGGTGTCAACCGCACGATCACGTCCAGCTAACATTCTATTTTTTATGTACCTCAAATCTATCGCTATTTGATTTCTACAATACAGCCACAATGTCAAAAAAAAAAAATACGGAACGCTGCATTTTTTTTGCGTGTTATCCTTGCGCTGCGGCCATGTCGGCCTTCTGTGTAGCGTCTGAATTTTATTATAGGAGCTGCCGAAGCGAGCGCGTGCCATTTCTGGCTTAACTTTTTTATGTATCAGTCCTCTGCTTCTTGCTAGGAAGGCTCCACCCTTCTTTCCTAGTGACAGTGAGAGCCTGGATGACCCCTGCCTGAGGCATTTTTAACTGCAGGGAGTCTCCTTTTTGAATGTAATAGTGGCGCTTGATTTGCACAACAGGTTCAGCCAGAGAAGGGGGGCAGGGGCAGTTCATTAAGTACAAGATAGTCTGTTCTCTTACCACCTTAATAGCTCTAACAATATTGTTCTGTTTCTCCCCGTGGGGGGTTACAGGGTTGTTGTTCGGACTGTGGGCTTTTTGGGGGCATATGAGTCCGGCCCCCCTCTCTTTTAGTCCAGTGGCCCTTCCATTAAATTGAACAGAGCCCTGTCACATTTTATTTGGATTCTCGTGCTTAGGATCATTCTATTCTCCCATCAACTGTGGGCATTTCTTCAATGTCCTATTTCTTGACAAAATGCACACTGATCACGCTGCAGAAAGAGGCAGGCAGACTGTGGGGCTTTCGGGGTGGTTACAGGAATTAAAGAGATTAGGACTAATTTGTTCCTGGCGGTCTTGTACGGACCTTCCCCTGTCCCAAGTATTGCTTTATGGGCTTCTTGTCTAATTCTACTCCTCTCCTCTGTGGTGAACAAATTCAGTAATAAATAAATAAATAAATAAATAAATAAATAAATAAATAAATAAATAAATAAATAAATAAATAAATAAATAAATAAATAAATAAATAAATAAATAAATAAATAAATAAATAAATAAATAAATAAATAAATAAATAAATAAATAAATAAATAAATAAATAAATAAATAAATAAATAAATAAATAAATAAATAAATAAATAAATAAATAAATAAATAAATAAATAAATAAATAAATAAATAAATAAATAAATAAATAAATAAATAAATAAATAAATAAATAAATAAATAAATAAATAAATAAATAAATAAATAAATAAATAAATAAATAAATAAATAAATAAATAAATAAATAAATAAATAAATAAATAAATAAATAAATAAATAAATAAATAAATAAATAAATAAATAAATAAATAAATAAATAAATAAATAAATAAATAAATAAATAAATAAATAAATAAATAAATAAATAAATAAATAAATAAATAAATAAATAAATAAATAAATAAATAAATAAATAAATAAATAAATAAATAAATAAATAAATAAATAAATAAATAAATAAATAAATAAATAAATAAATAAATAAATAAATAAATAAATAAATAAATAAATAAATAAATAAATAAATAAATAAATAAATAAATAAATAAATAAATAAATAAATAAATAAATAAATAAATAAATAAATAAATAAATAAATAAATAAATAAATAAATAAATAAATAAATAAATAAATAAATAAATAAATAAATAAATAAATAAATAAATAAATAAATAAATAAATAAATAAATAAATAAATAAATAAATAAATAAATAAATAAATAAATAAATAAATAAATAAATAAATAAATAAATAAATAAATAAATAAATAAATAAATAAATAAATAAATAAATAAATAAATAAATAAATAAATAAATAAATAAATAAATAAATAAATAAATAAATAAATAAATAAATAAATAAATAAATAAATAAATAAATAAATAAATAAATAAATAAATAAATAAATAAATAAATAAATAAATAAATAAATAAATAAATAAATAAATAAATAAATAAATAAATAAATAAATAAATAAATAAATAAATAAATAAATAAAACAAGAAAAACAAGATAATTACGAATGCTACGACACTTTGCTTGTCATTTTGCGCTGAGGCCAAGCCGGCATTCTGTCTAGCGTCCCAATTTTAATGTAGGTGCTGCCGAGCGAGCGCGTGCCATTTCTGGCTTAACTTTTTTATGTATCAGTCCTCTGCTTCTTGCTAGGAAGGCTCCACCCTTCTTTCCTAGTGACAGTGAGAGCCTGGATGACCCCTGCCTGAGGCATTTTTAACTGCAGGGAGTCTCCTTTTTGAATGTAATAGTGGCGCTTGATTTGCACAACAGGTTCAGCCAGAGAAGGGGGGCAGGGGCAGTTCATTAAGTACAAGATAGTCTGTTCTCTTACCACCTTAATAGCTCTAACAATATTGGTTCTGTTTCTCCCCGTGGGGGGTTACAGGGTTGTTGTTCGGACTGTGGGCTTTTTGGGGGCATATGAGTCCGGCCCCCCTCTCTTTTAGTCCAGTGGCCCTTCCATTAAATTGAACAGAGCCCTGTCACATTTTATTTGGATTCTCGTGCTTAGGATCATTCTATTCTCCCATCAACTGTGGGCATTTCTTCAATGTCCTATTTCTTGACAAAATGCACACTGATCACGCTGCAGAAAGAGGCAGGCAGACTGTGGGGCTTTCCGGGAACCCCCCTTTTTCCATGCTCTTGGGGGCGTTCCTCTCATAGCAGCAGCTATCAAGTCAGCCTTCCGTTGAGCCTGACGTTCCCTTTCCCTATGATTTTCCCTCTTGCTTACCGCCTCTTGGTTTACAAACGCCTGGTTAGGTACTTCCAATAACTGAAGTATTCATGCATGCGAATCCTGCCTGCTCTCTTAGCCATTTCGAAGGGTTTTACACTAACTGCAACCACGAGTCTATGTATGGAAATTGATCAGGGTGGCCTGGGGACCTGACACTATGTTCCAGACTGCCTGAGTTATCTTGGGGTCATATGTCCCGTATCTGGCCAGCCTACCCCAAAAGCTGGCCACTCCAGCTCTAAAGGGTCCAGAAGCCTCTTTGGGGTTAGCTTAACACCATACTGGCCAGAGAACCCTAATTTGAAGTTTTCCGTCATGCATCGGAGGGGGTGCATGGTCGGGACTGTGATGATCTTTCTTTCTTTCTTTTCTTTTCTTTTCTTTTCTTTTCTTTTCTTTTCTTTTCTTTTCTTTTCTTTTCTTTTCTTTTCTTTTCTTTTCTTTTCTTTTCTTTTCTTTTCTTTTCTTTTCTTTTCTTTTCTTTTCTTTTCTTTTCTTTTCTTTTCTTTTCTTTTCTTTTCTTTTCTTTTCTTTTCTTTTCTTTTCTTTTCTTTTCTTTTCTTTTCTTTTCTTTTCTTTTCTTTTCTTTTCTTTTCTTTTCTTTTCTTTTCTTTTCTTTTCTTTTCTTTTCTTTTCTTTTCTTTTCTTTTCTTTTCTTTTCTTTTCTTTTCTTTTCTTTTCTTTTCTTTTCTTTTCTTTTCTTTTCTTTTCTTTTCTTTTCTTTTCTTTTCTTTTCTTTTCTTTTCTTTTCTTTTCTTTTCTTTTCTTTTCTTTTCTTTTCTTTTCTTTTCTTTTCTTTTCTTTTCTTTTCTTTTCTTTTCTTTTCTTTTCTTTTCTTTTCTTTTCTTTTCTTTTCTTTTCTTTTCTTTTCTTTTCTTTTCTTTTCTTTTCTTTTCTTTTCTTTTCTTTTCTTTTCTTTTCTTTTCTTTTCTTTTCTTTTCTTTTCTTTTCTTTTCTTTTCTTTTCTTTTCTTTTCTTTTCTTTTCTTTTCTTTTCTTTTCTTTTCTTTTCTTTTCTTTTCTTTTCTTTTCTTTTCTTTTCTTTTCTTTTCTTTTCTTTTCTTTTCTTTTCTTTTCTTTTCTTTTCTTTTCTTTTCTTTTCTTTTCTTTTCTTTTCTTTTCTTTTCTTTTCTTTTCTTTTCTTTTCTTTTCTTTTCTTTTCTTTTCTTTTCTTTTCTTTTCTTTTCTTTTCTTTTCTTTTCTTTTCTTTTCTTTTCTTTTCTTTTCTTTTCTTTTCTTTTCTTTTCTTTTCTTTTCTTTTCTTTTCTTTTCTTTTCTTTTCTTTTCTTTTCTTTTCTTTTCTTTTCTTTTCTTTTCTTTTCTTTTCTTTTCTTTTCTTTTCTTTTCTTTTCTTTTCTTTTCTTTTCTTTTCTTTTCTTTTCTTTTCTTTTCTTTTCTTTTCTTTTCTTTTCTTTTCTTTTCTTTTCTTTTCTTTTCTTTTCTTTTCTTTTCTTTTCTTTTCTTTTCTTTTCTTTTCTTTTCTTTTCTTTTCTTTTCTTTTCTTTTCTTTTCTTTTCTTTTCTTTTCTTTTCTTTTCTTTTCTTTTCTTTTCTTTTCTTTTCTTTTCTTTTCTTTTCTTTTCTTTTCTTTTCTTTTCTTTTCTTTTCTTTTCTTTTCTTTTCTTTTCTTTTCTTTTCTTTTCTTTTCTTTTCTTTTCTTTTCTTTTCTTTTCTTTTCTTTTCTTTTCTTTTCTTTTCTTTTCTTTTCTTTTCTTTTCTTTTCTTTTCTTTTCTTTTCTTTTCTTTTCTTTTCTTTTCTTTTCTTTTCTTTTCTTTTCTTTTCTTTTCTTTTCTTTTCTTTTCTTTTCTTTTCTTTTCTTTTCTTTTCTTTTCTTTTCTTTTCTTTTCTTTTCTTTTCTTTTCTTTTCTTTTCTTTTCTTTTCTTTTCTTTTCTTTTCTTTTCTTTTCTTTTCTTTTCTTTTCTTTTCTTTTCTTTTCTTTTCTTTTCTTTTCTTTTCTTTTCTTTTCTTTTCTTTTCTTTTCTTTTCTTTTCTTTTCTTTTCTTTTCTTTTCTTTTCTTTTCTTTTCTTTTCTTTTCTTTTCTTTTCTTTTCTTTTCTTTTCTTTTCTTTTCTTTTCTTTTCTTTTCTTTTCTTTTCTTTTCTTTTCTTTTCTTTTCTTTTCTTTTCTTTTCTTTTCTTTTCTTTTCTTTTCTTTTCTTTTCTTTTCTTTTCTTTTCTTTTCTTTTCTTTTCTTTTCTTTTCTTTTCTTTTCTTTTCTTTTCTTTTCTTTTCTTTTCTTTTCTTTTCTTTTCTTTTCTTTTCTTTTCTTTTCTTTTCTTTTCTTTTCTTTTCTTTTCTTTTCTTTTCTTTTCTTTTCTTTTCTTTTCTTTTCTTTTCTTTTCTTTTCTTTTCTTTTCTTTTCTTTTCTTTTCTTTTCTTTTCTTTTCTTTTCTTTTCTTTTCTTTTCTTTTCTTTTCTTTTCTTTTCTTTTCTTTTCTTTTCTTTTCTTTTCTTTTCTTTTCTTTTCTTTTCTTTTCTTTTCTTTTCTTTTCTTTTCTTTTCTTTTCTTTTCTTTTCTTTTCTTTTCTTTTCTTTTCTTTTCTTTTCTTTTCTTTTCTTTTCTTTTCTTTTCTTTTCTTTTCTTTTCTTTTCTTTTCTTTTCTTTTCTTTTCTTTTCTTTTCTTTTCTTTTCTTTCTCTTTCTGTGGTGGTATAGCCAATTTTGGAAAGTCTCTAATTCAAATTTTGCCCTCTCAAAAGCAGGTTTTAGTAGGGCCTCCTGTGATACACTACTGGGCACTGCCCATAACATGGGACACTTTTCTGACAGAATAGGCAGTCACTAGTTTTCCATTTTAGCTTGGCAAAAGCACTCATAGACCCTGATCTAGGACTTTGTTTCACAACCTCAAAGCAAGTATTTCCGAGGTGCAAGGCACAACTGCCTTCCCAACATGGACTCAGACCCAGCACGGGCAAAAATATTCCTTTCCTGGTGGAGGTGGCTGGGAGAATTTACAGGCCACAATAATCATAACAAGGAAGAGAATTAAAACAACTCTAGTTAAGACTATTTGCCACATGGCGGAAGAAGACAGAATGAGGCCTCAGTGATAGAAGAAAACATGAGAAAGAAGAAGAGAGTAATCTCTGCAGGGTATAATCAATGAAAGTTCCTGCATCCAGTGGTTCGTCAACCACTGTAAAATATCTCCTACCTCAAGGAAGATGGTCTGAACCAGTGTATGTCTGCTAGCAGGAGTCTAATAAAACTAACAAATCTACAGACGAGACAGGACCACATAAAAGAGTGACGAACAAAGGATGGGAGCCTCCCAGAGGAGACCACTCAGTTGCCTGCCCGGCCACGCCCCGAAGGGAGTCTTTCAGGTGCGTCTTGGCTGGGTGTACCCAGTATAACCCCGGGCCTGGTCACCTCAGGATGGAAGTCCGAGTAGGACAGCTCTGAGGTGAATCACCGTTATGCCTTATGACGCTCCCGTGGAACCGCGGGTGGAGGCCCTCAAGCCCCGTGAGCTTTCAGCCGTGGGACTACATAAATACACACACACTCTCTCCTCCACACAGAGGCTACGGAAAACAATCGAATGCTGACGCGTACACTATGCCAGCTACCAGAAGGCTGCCACCCACTATGCCAGCTACCCGAACGCTGGCATCCACTATGCCAGCTACCAACGCTGGCATCCACTATGCCAGCTACCAGAAGGCTGCCACCCACTATGCCAGCTACCCGAACGCTGGCATCCACTATGCCAGCTACCAGAAGGCTGCCACCCACTATGACAGCCACCAGAATGCTGGCATCCACTATGCCAGCCACCAGAAGCCTCAAGCGACGTCTCGGTGAGGCTTGCCAGGTCAGAGTTGCAGTGACTCGTCAGTCCCCGACACAGGCCCTTTTCCCTTGAACTAGTTCCCAGATTCCAAACCAAACCTACCTCCGGAGGCTTTTAGGACCCTGAAGAATTTTGGGTGAACGTCGGCCGGGTGGGCTCTTCCGCAGTGGCACTCCGGGGCCCTGAGACAGCTCAGGGGCGCCTCCCTAGAGGCTCCCGAGGAGGGCGGCCAGCAGCAGAGATGAAAAGAAAGCTTATTAAATTCTGTTGAGAATATTTTCTCCTTTTATATAATGCTCATGTTTCTCATACTGAGAGTAGCTGTCCACTTTGAGTGTTATTCTTTGAGGGAATGTTTTCTGGCTGACTTGATCAATCTTTATTTTTATTTCTCGAGACGGTGTTTCGCCTTGTTACCCAGACTGGAGTGCAATGGTGCAATCTCGGCTCACTGCAACCTCCGCTTCCTGGGCTCAGACAATTCTCCTGCCTCAGCCTCCTGAGTAGCTGGGATTACAGGCACGTGCCACCATGCCCAGCTAATTTTTGTATTTTTAGTAGAGACGGGTTTCACCATGTCGACCAGGATGGTCTCGATCTCTTGACCTCGTGATACACCCGCCTCAGACTCCCAAAGTGCTGGGATTACAGGCACGTGCCACCATGCCCAGCTAATTTTTGTATTTTTAGTAGAGACGGGTTTCACCATGTCGACCAGGATGGTCTCGATCTCTTGACCTCGTGATACACCCGCCTCAGACTCCCAAAGTGCTGGGATTACAGACTTGAGCCACCGCGGCCAGCTATTTTTTATTTATTTTTATTTCTCGAGACGGTGTTTCGCTCTTGTTACCCAGGCTGGAGTGCAATGGTGCAATCTCGGCTCACTGCAACCTCCGCTTCCTGGGCTCAGACAATTCTCCTGCCTCAGCCTCCTGAGTAGCTGGGATTACAGACTTGAGCCACCGCGCCAGCTATTTTTATTTATTTTTATTTCTCGAGACGGTGTTTCGCCTTGTTACCCAGACTGGAGTGCAATGGCGCGATCTCGGCTCACCGCAACCTCCGCCTCCTGGGTTCAGGCAATTCTCCTGCCTCAGCCTCCTGAGTAGCTGGGATTACAGACTTGAGCCACCGCGCCAGCTATTTTTATTTATTTTTATTTCTCGAGACGGTGTTTCGCCTTGTTACCCAGACTGGAGTGCAATGGTGCAATCTCGGCTCACTGCAACCTCCGCTTCCTGGGCTCAGACAATTCTCCTGCCTCAGCCTCCTGAGTAGCAGGGATTACAGGCACGTGTCACCATGCCCAGCTAATTTTTGTATTTTTAGTAGAGACGGGTTTCACCATATTTACCAGGGCGGTCTCGATCCCTTGACCTCGTGATACACCCGCCTCAGACTCCCAAAGTGCTGGGATTACAGGCTTGAGCCACCGCGCCAGCTATTTTTATTTATTTTTATTTCTCGAGACGGTGTTTCGCCTTGTTACCCAGACTGGAGTGCAATGGCGCGATCTCGGCTCACCGCAACCTCCGCCTCCTGGGTTCAGGCAATTCTCCTGCCTCAGCCTCCTGAGTAGCTGGGATTACAGGCTTGAGCCACCGCGCCAGCTATTTTTATTTATTTTTATTTCTCGAGACGGTGTTTCGCCTTGTTACCCAGACTGGAGTGCAATGGCGCGATCTCGGCTCACCGCAACCTCCGCCTCCTGGGTTCAGGCAATTCTCCTGCCTCAGCCTCCTGAGTAGCTGGGATTACAGGCTTGAGCCACCGCGCCAGCTATTTTTATTTATTTATTTTTATTTCTCGAGACGGAGTTTCGCTCTTGTTACCCAGGCTGGAGTGCAATGGTGCAATCTCGGCTCACTGCAACCTCCGCTTCCTGGGCTCAGACAATTCTCCTGCCTCAGCCTCCTGAGTAGCTGGGATTACAGGCTTGAGCCACCGCGCCAGCTATTTTTATTTATTTTTATTTCTCGAGACGGAGTTTCGCTCTTGTTACCCAGGCTGGAGTGCAATGGTGCAATCTCGGCTCACTGCAACCTCCGCTTCCTGGGCTCAGACAATTCTCCTGCCTCAGCCTCCTGAGTAGCAGGGATTACAGGCACGTGCCACCATGCCCAGCTAATTTTTGTATTTTTAGTAGAGACGGGTTTCACCATGTCGACCAGGATGGTCTCGATCTCTTGACCTCGTGATACACCCGCCTCAGACTCCCAAAGTGCTGGGATTACAGGCACGTGCCACCATGCCCAGCTAATTTTTGTATTTTTAGTAGAGACGGGTTTCACCATGTCGACCAGGATGGTCTCGATCTCTTGACCTCGTGATACACCCGCCTCAGACTCCCAAAGTGCTGAGATGACGGGCATGAGCCACCAGGACTTCACCCTTGAAGAGCAAGCATGCGGGCTGGGCACAGTGGCTCACGCCTGTCATCCTAGCACTTTGGTAGGCCCAGGAGGGAGGATCACTTGAGGTCAGGAGTTCGAGGCATGCCTGGCCAACGTGATGAAACCCCATCTTTACTAAACGTACAAACGATTAGCCAGGTGCGGTGGTGGACACCTGTGATCCCAGCGACCCGGGAGGCTGAAGCAGGCAGTCAGGCAGGAGAATTTTTGAACCTGGGTAGCGGAGGTTGCCCTGAGCTGAGATTATGCCGTTGCACTCCAGCCTGGGTAACAACAACGAAGCTCCGTCTCAAAATAAATAAATAAACAGACAGACAAACAGATAGATAGATAAATTAGATTAGATAGATAGATAAATTAGATTAGATAGATAGATAAATTAGATTAGATAGATAGATAAATAAATAAATGTTTTCTACAAACAGGGTCTTTCATCACTTCGTTGCAATCCTCCTGACCCAGCGTCTCAAAGTTTTAGGATGATGGATAGGCTCGAGCCACACTGTGCCTGGCCTTCGGGGACTGATTCGCGACCACAACTGATGTGCTAATATTTTTTTCTTTTTTTCATTCTTCTCTTTTTGAGACGGAGTCTCGCTCTTGCCAGGCTAAGGGAGGTGCATCGCTTTGAAGCAGCAGCCGTGCCGCCTTCTAGAGCCCCATTCAAATGCGGAAAGCCCTGTTTCCCTTCTGGAGTCGGAGGTGATGGCTCCCATGGCCTCGGGCTCCCCTCCAATTATTCGGAAACGTTTGCAGGTGCCGCCCCACAAGAAGGCTGGCTGTGGCTGGGGGTTGGGGGATGCGGTGGGGCTGGAAGAGTCTCCTTTCCTTCTGCTTCAGCCTTCAGTAGCTGGAATGACAGAAGGGCACCACCATGCCCGGCTACTTTTTCTATTTTCAGGAGGGATGGGTTTCGCTATGTTGGTCAGGCTGGCCTCGAACCCCTGACCTCAAGTGATCTGCCCTCCTGGGTCTCCCAAAGTGCTGGGATGACAGGCATAAGCCACCGGGCCCGGCAGCTCAGATCAGTTTTTTAAATATTTTCTAGGATGGGTGCGGGGGCTCATGCCTATAAATAATCCCAGCACTTTGGGAGGCTGAGGCCGGTGGATCATGAGGTCAAGAGATTGAGACCATTCTGGTCAACATGGTGAAACCCCGTCTCTACTAAAACTACAAAAATTAACTTGGCATGGTGGTGCACACTTGTAGTCCCAGCTACTCGGGAGGCTGAGGTGGGAGAATTGCTTGAATCCAGGAGGCGGAAGTTGTGGTGAGCCGAGATCGTGCCATTGCACTCCAGCCTGGGTAACAACAACGAAGCTCCGTCTCAAAATAAATAAATAAATAAACAGACAGACAAACAGATAGATAGATAAATAAATAAATAAACAGACAGACAAACAGATAGATAGATAAATAAATAAACAGACAGACAAACAGATAGATAGATAAATTAGATTAGATAGATAGATAAATAAATAAATGTTTTCTACAAACAGGGTCTTTCATCACTTCGTTGCAATCCTCCTGACCCGGCGTCTCAAAGTTTTAGGATGATGGATAGGCTCGAGCCACACTGTGCCTGGCCTTCGGGGACTGATTCGCGACCACAACTGATGTGCTAATATTTTTTTCTTTTTTTCATTCTTCTCTTTTTGAGACGGAGTCTCGCTCTTTGCCAGGCTAAGGGAGGTGCATCGCTTTGGAAGCAGCAGCCGTGCCGCCTTCTAGAGCCCCATTCAAATGCGGAAAGCCCTGTTTCCCTTCTGGAGTCGGAGGTGATGGCTCCCATGGCCTCGGGCTCCCCTCCAATTATTCGGAAACGTTTGCAGGTGCCGCCCCACAAGAAGGCTGGCTGTGGCTGGGGGTTGGGGGATGCGGTGGGGCTGGAAGAGTCTCCTTTCCTTCTGCTTCAGCCTTCAGTAGCTGGAATGACAGAAGGGCACCACCATGCCCGGCTACTTTTTCTATTTTCAGGAGGGATGGGTTTCGCTATGTTGGTCAGGCTGGCCTCGAACCCCTGACCTCAAGTGATCTGCCCTCCTGGGTCTCCCAAAGTGCTGAGATGACGGGCATGAGCCACCAGGACTTCACCCTTGAAGAGCAAGCATGCGGGCTGGGCACAGTGGCTCACGCCTGTCATCCTAGCACTTTGGTAGGCCCAGGAGGGAGGATCACTTGAGGTCAGGAGTTCGAGGCATGCCTGGCCAACGTGATGAAACCCCATCTTTACTAAACGTACAAACGATTAGCCAGGTGCGGTGGTGGACACCTGTGATCCCAGCGACCCGGGAGGCTGAAGCAGGCAGTCAGGCAGGAGAATTTTTTGAACCTGGGTAGCGGAGGTTGCCCTGAGCTGAGATTATGCCGTTGCACTCCAGCCTGGGTGACAGGGGTGAGACTGTCTCTCGGGGTGGGGGTGGGGAGAAGAGCAATCTCGCACCCTGCCACCTTTCACTGTAGCCGGCCCTTCCTTGGGCTCTGAATGACTTGTCATTTCGAACAGGTTGACTCCATGGATCCCCTCTCTCCGTTAGCGACTCAGTAAAGTAACTTGAACTTTGTGTCACCCCATCCCGAAGACGGATGTGTGGAATCCCACTGGGAGGGAGGGGAGAAAGGGATTGGGGTACCTGGTGACCTGGACCTGCCTGGGGAGAATGTCACCCTTCGCTGCTCACGAAAAGGTCAGGTAGGGGCAGAGAGAGAGCTTTGCCTTTGGCCCTTTGTAGGTTCGCCTGAAATTGTGAACTCGTCAGACACAGATGAATCAGAGAATAGGCCAGACACGTTTTATTTCTGCGACGCCTTCAGAACGAAGGCCCCCGGGATGACTTGGGTTCCACAGGGTGTATCTTCTCTGACTGTAGGTCCTGAGACCTTCGGTTCTGGGGGAGGGGGCGGGCCCTGCCTCTTCCACGAAAAGGAAAGGGCGCATGCTTAGAGAGGCAGAGAGGAATCTGGACACACAGATGGGCCCTGCTGGGCTTTCCCACTCTGTGTAGGATTTGGGGAGGTCGAGGCCAGGCTCCCACTTGGGTGAAAGGAACATGTTTCAGACTTTTCTCTCTGTCACTCGTGGCGACTATACTTCTCGTATTTCCCTGACAAACTCCTCGACTTAAAAATAAACGGTTAAGGAAAACCTTACATAGCGAAACCGATCGTGGAGGCACTAAGGAAGAAAGCTCATTACCGCGGCATACATTTCTAGACATAGGACCTATCGTGGTGTGTTTGTGTGCTTGATTTCTTTTTTGTTTTTGTTTTTTTTTTATATGTAGACACTAGTTTATTTTTATCATTTAGTACCATAAAATATACAGAAGTCTATTATAAACAGTTAACATTTATCAAAATTTACACACACAAGCACAGTACATGGTGCCATTCGGTCAAGAGAAACATAAACAAATGTGAAGGTGCAGCATTAAGTCATAACCGCACAGGCTGATGGGAGCGCACTGTGCCACTGGAGTAATTCTGCTGCCTCTCCTGCTGCTCTTTCCCTGAGCTCGTTCGAGAGTGTTCACTTCAAATGCCATGTGACACTAGCCGTCTCTGCAGAGCACCGGTCTCTCCTGTGGATTGTGTATCACAGTGAAATGTGATCTCTCGTGGTTTTCCCTGATTTTTCATGCTTAGTGCAACAGCGTAAACCTGAAGAACACAATGGGATGCATAGGAAGTGCCACTGGTGATGCTGGACATGCTCCCAAGAAGCAGAAAAACGTCTTGGCAGTCCAAGCAAACGGCAGATTGATTGACATGTGCTGTAGACAGAGGCCTGCAGCTGCAGTTGCCCACCATTTCAAGATACACGATCCAGCCCTGTGTGCCTTCACTGAGAGCTGCAATTTTGAGTTGTTCCTACCGTGGCATCTTGGAAATCCCTCGCCCCCTTTTTTTTTTTTTATATGTAGACACTAGTTTATTTTTATCATTTAGTACCATAAAATATACAGAAGTCTATTATAAACAGTTAACATTTATCAAAATTTACACACACAAGCACAGTACATGGTGCCATTCGGTCAAGAGAAACATAAACAAATGTGAAGGTGCAGCATTAAGTCATAACCGCACAGGCTGATGGGAGCGCACTGTGCCACTGGAGTAATTCTGCTGCCTCTCCTGCTGCTCTTTCCCTGAGCTCGTTCGAGAGTGTTCACTTCAAATGCCATGTGACACTAGCCGTCTCTGCAGAGCACCGGTCTCTCCTGTGGATTGTGTATCACAGTGAAATGTGATCTCTCGTGGTTTTCCCTGATTTTTCATGCTTAGTGCAACAGCGTAAACCTGAAGAACACAATGGGATGCATAGGAAGTGCCACTGGTGATGCTGGACATGCTCCCAAGAAGCAGAAAAACGTCTTGGCAGTCCAAGCAAACGGCAGATTGATTGACATGTGCTGTAGACAGAGGCCTGCAGCTGCAGTTGCCCACCATTTCAAGATACACGATCCAGCCCTGTGTGCCTTCACTGAGAGCTGCAATTTTGAGTTGTTCCTACCGTGGCATCTTGGAAATCCCCTCGCCCCCTCTTTTTTTTTTTTGAGTCAGAGTTTCTCTGTTGTTACCAAGACTGGAATGCAGCAATGGCACGATCTCGGCTCACCGTAACCTCCGCCTTCTGAGTTCAAGCCATTCTCCCGCCTCAGCCTCTCGAGTAGGTTGGACTACAGGTGCGCACCACCATACCCAGCTAATTTTTGTGCTTTTGGAAGAGACAGGGTTTCACCTCATTGACCAGGATGGTCTCGATCTCTTGACCTCGTGATCCACCCACCTCAGCCTTCCAAAGTGCTAAAATGATAGGCGTGAGCCACCACGCCCCGCCTCCTGTGAGTGATTTCTAAAACATGGCCACTGTATCGCTGCTGGGTTGGGAGGGCAGTGATGTTCTAGTGATGTGATGGTGGGTGGATCACAAGAGGTCGAGAGTTCGAGACCAGCCGGGGCAACGTGGAGAAACCTCGTCTCTACTAAACATACAAAATTAACCCGGCAAGGTGGTACGTTCCTGTCGTCTCAAGCTACTCGGGAGGCCGAGTTCAGGAGAATCACTGGAACCCAGGAGGCGGAGGTTTTGGTGAGCCGAGGTCCTGGCACTGTACTCCAGCCTGGGCGACGAGAGCGGAACTTTGTGGGGGTGGGGGGAGAAATGCGATATTTGGGAGTGCAAACTTGACCCCGGGACTGGAGGGAGCGTGCTGCAAGCTGTCTTCATCTCCCCGTGAAATCCACGCGGTCTCCGGGAGTGTGGATTTTACGAAACTTCGCTTTCCTATAACGGGTATTGCCACTCTAAGGTGGTGGGTCTGGAGTCCACTCGGAAACCCTATGGACTGGACTTCCATCTTAGATAGGTCCCTTCTAGCCTCCGTCCACAGGCCCCCGCCCCTGGTCTCCTCTTCCTTCTCTCTAGGGGAATGGAAGTTCCAGACGAACCCACCGGCGGGTGCCTAGGCCTTGTCCCCTGGGGGCTCTGGTCGACTTTTTGCAGGCGGGCGTCACCCGAGAGGACTCCCTGGGCCCAGAAACGACCCGGTCCGAGAGGGATCGGGGAGAGGCCGGTGACGCGGTGTGCCTGAGCCGCCCCCATCCCCCAACCTCCACCCCGACCTAGGGCGATCCAGCGTTCCGTTCTTTTCCGTGCTGACGCCTACGAGCATCAGTTGTCTTCAGGCATCACCTAGCGGCCACTGTAATTGAAAATCGAGGTGGCGCGGAGGGAGGTCTGCCCGAGGACTTCACAGAGCCTGGGGCAACGGGTTTCTCTTCCTCCCATCCGGAGGCACCTCCATCTCTCTCCCTCGTTGCCCGGGGAACCTCCGCCCTGGTGGGGGCCCTATTGTTCTTTTATTGGTACTTTGTGTTTCTGTGTTTGTTTGTTGGTGTCTTTCATGCGCATAGACCCTTCCACCTGGGCTTTATGAGGAGTTGGTTTATTTTTTAAGCCCCCCCGCCCGCCCCTTTACTCCAAGTCAATGAGTCTGTGAGGTGGGTTCCCCCAACACCGCGCCTCCCACCACCCTGCGTGGAAACGTTCTGGAGCCAGCCGGGCGGGCCTCCATCGTCTCTCCCCTCCCTCTACTTTTTGCCGGTTGACATTTGCATGGGTGATGGCCAGGCCTCACCTCACTCAGTGGCCACTGTTTTTGAAGATGGGGTGGGGGTGTGGCACGGTCCCACTTCCCCAGAGACAGCTGGGGGCGATGGTACAGTCTTTGCTCCGCGTGGGCAAGCGGGTGGGTGGGCTGGACTGTACTGGTGGGGCTTTTTCACCTCTTCACTCCTCAGGCGTCCCTCCCTCCCTAGGAAAGCTTCATCTTGGCTGGGTCTCTCAATCACCTTTTATCGTGATGTCTTATTTTCTCCTTCCTCGGGCCAGCATATTTGCAACACGGGAAGGGAATCGTGGCGCCACGCTGGGCCGTAGCACTATTTGCCCAAAATAGAAACGCTGTCTAAAAAGTGATAATTTTCTCCTTTAAGATGACCGGAGGCGATGCCTTGGCACGGAATTCCAGGAAGGCGTATCTTTTCCCCGGGACGTGTTAGCTGCTGTTTTTCTCCTGTCGTTGACTAGCGCTTTTGTGGATTTCTCGACGTCTAGTGACAGCCGGTTGATGTAAACTGTACTTCATAATGTGATAACCTGCTTTTTGCCAGTTAAAACTAACTCTCTCTTTCTTAGGCTAAACGCTGTTCAGGCTTTATGTTAGCTTCCTGTGCTGGGCAGACTCCATCTTACCTTCTACATTTTAGTGATTTTCCCACCATTCAGTATGTAACCAGAGTATGTAGCTGGGGCTGGCTGACACTGGGCACCTTCAGGAATGCATTTGTCGATAAGAGGCCGAGTTAAGTGGTACCAGCGGAGCCTGGGAATGCGGGTAGGTGCCGTCAAGTGCCCAGAGCCCCCATTACCTATATAAGTTGTATGTCTTTTGTGACAACTTTACCCCTCGCACCTGGCACTGTTTTATTTCTCTTGTACTAGCTTATCTTTGAACTTTTTGCTTACTCTGCTTTTGTGAAAAATTTCCTTCAGCTAAGATCCCCCTCCCTTTTAAAACTAGGGTATAAAAGACCACCGAACATTTTGTTAGGGGCCGAGAGAATTTTGGGCGTCAGCCACCTCTGGGTCGCTGGCATAATAAAGGACTCAATTCAATCTCACAGTGTGGTGCATTCTTTGACTCTCTCGGGTACAACAATAAGGTCTTCCTTCCTTCCTTTCTTTCTTTCTTTCTTTCTTTCTTTCTTTCTTTCTTTCTTTCTTTCTTTCTTTCTTCCTCCTCCCCCTAATCATCCTCCTCCTCGTCCTCCTTCCTCTTCTTCTTCTTCTTCTTTTTACTCTCTCTCCACAACCTCTCTTTTATTCTCTTCCCCTCCCTTCCCCCCATTTTCTGTCTCCCCCATCCCTCTCCCTCTCCCTCTTTTTCTTTTTAATATAAGCTCAGGTAGATCTAATCCAATCCATTCCCAAGGCCTCAATTCTTTACTTTAGGAATCTCAGATTTGATCTCCATACAGAATCCTGTACAGAAGTGGTGAGTTGATTTCTGGACTTGGAGACCTCATAGATGTTACACATTGATAAAGATTCAGGCCTGGCACGGTGGCTCATGCCTGTCATCGCAGCACTTTGGGAGGCCGAGGTGGGCACATCACCAGTGGTCAGGAGTTTGAGACCATCCTGGCCAACGTGGTGAAACCCCCTCTTTACAGAAAGACAAAAATTAGACGGGTGCGGTAGCTCACACATGTAATCCAAGCACTTTAAAGGCCAAGGCGGGCAGATCACCTGGGGTCGGGAATTCAAGACCGGCCTGACCAACATGGTGAAACCCTGTCTTTAGAAGAAGAAGAAAAAGACAAAAATTAGCCAGGCGTGGTGGTGCGCTCCTGTAATCTCAGGTACTCAAAAGGCTGAGGCAGGAGATTCACTTGAACCCTGGCGTCAGAGGTTGCAGTGGGTGAGCTGAGATCGAACCACTGCACTTTAGCCTGGTGAACAGACTGAGACTCCCTCTGAAGAGAGAGAGAGAAAAAAGAAATCCAACCCTAAAATCTGGGTTTGCTTTCTCCGTTGACTCGGTTGTGACCCAGAATTAGTGTCTCGATAAATTGTGCACCTCTCTGTTCAGCTAGGATTCTGGGAGCGTTTTCTCAGTCTGTATCTCCCCATGTCCTAAATAACCTGTGACCGAGCCCTGTCTGTTCTCTCTCAAATATGTAACTCCAAACACTCCTCTCCATTTCCACAACTACACACGGCCTCTTGCAACACCACTGGTTCTTGGGAAAACATCCCAGATGGTAGTTTCGGCTTTTTGGCTATGAGGCCTGAGCCTGCTGACAACATTCCTGTTTAGCTAATGTTTTTGTATTGTTAGCGGAGACGGGGTCTCACAATGTTGGCCTGGCCACGATGGTCTCCATCTCTTGACCTCCTTATCCACCCTCCTCTCTCTTTCCCTTTCTCTCTCTCTCTCTCTCTATCTCTCCATTACTCTCTGTTTCACTCTCTGTGTCTCTCTTATCTCTCTCTGTCTCTGTCTCCCTCGATCGAGGGTGACATGTTGAGTTAAACACCTTCATTGGTTTTCGGTGGTGGTGGTGGTGGTGGTGGTGGTGGTGGTGTGTGTGTTTGTTTTGAGGCTGAGTCTTGCTCTGTCCCCCTGGCTGGACCGCAGTGGAACAGTATAAGCTCACTACACCCTCTGCCTCCCTGGTTCGTGAGTCTCCTGATACAGCCTGAGTAGCTAGAATTACAGGCACGCGCCACCACACCCAGCTAACTTTTCTGTGTTTTCAGCAGAGCCGGGGGTTTCACTGTCTTGGTCAGGCTGGTATCAAACTCCTGACCTCCTGATACTTCCGCCTCGGCCTGGCCTCTCAAAGTGCAGGGATGACAGGCATGAGCCACTGCACCTGCTCCTGGTCATCTTCTTTGGTTTTAACTGGAGAATCTAGATTTGAGCCACACCTTGTTCTATATCACAGAAGGACTTCTTTATCCTGCCGACTCAGGAAAGCCAGGCCCCTTGTGATCCGTTTCAAACTGAGAGCCCACCTCACGTTTGGAAAACGAATCTGCTTCCAAGTTCAGTGGAGGGATGTGGTGTGTAGGACGAGGGACTCTGTTCCTTCTGATTTGTTCTGCACGGTGGGGCCTGAGGCTAATCGGAGCTTAGTGTGGACCGATGGCTCCCTCTACCACGGGATCCACCATCTCCACCCTGGAGCACAGGCCTTGGCAGATCCTGGCCCTTCCTGGTATTAAGTCAGTCCAGGTGCGGTGGCTAATGCCGGTAACTTTAACACTTTGGGAGGCAGAGGTGGTAAGATCTCTTGAGCATGGGAGCTCGACCACCAACCTGGGGCTACATGGCCAAACCCCGGGGTGTGTGCCTGTAGTCTTGGCTACTTGCAGGCACTTCACCCTGGGCAAGAGACAGAACGACACCGTGTCACAAACAGACAAATGGATGAACAGAGCGACAGACAGGCAACAGCTATGTTATGTCCTTCTCGGGGTAGAAAGCAAAACTAACAAAATACAACATTTAATTTATTTTTACTTTATTTACTTATTTATTTATTTTTTGAGATAGAGTTTCGCTCTAGTTACCCAGGCTGGAGTGCAGTGGCGCGATCGCGGCTCACCACAACCTCTGCCTCCTGGGTTCAAGCGACTCTCCTGCCTCAGCCTCCGGAATCGCTGGGACTACAGGCCCGGGCGGGCGCGGTGGGTGGCTCATGCGTGTGATCAATCCCAGCACTTTGGGAGGTGGGCGGATGATGAGGTCAGGAGATCAAGACCATTTGGCTAATGCGGTGAAACCCCGTGTCTACTGAAAATGCAGAAGTCATCCGGGCGTGGTGGCACATGCCTATATTCCCAGATACTCGGGAGGCTGAGGCAGAAAGAATCGCTTGTACCCGGGATGGAAAGGTTGCAGTCAGCCTAGATCGTGCCATTGCCCTCTACCCTAGGCGACAGAGTGAGACTGGGTCTCAAAATAAATAAATAAATTCATTCGTACGTTCATTTATTCGTTCGTTCCTTCCTTCCTTCATTCATTCTAAATAGACATGCAGGTTGTCAGCTTCTGGCCTCATGGTCTCTGAGCTGACGAGTCCCGTGATCTGCCTATCGCAGGACTGTACAGGTAAGAAGTTAAAAAACATATTTTTTTAATCGTCATGTTTAAAACAACTAATTTTGTTATACGGAAATACACGGATGTACCCCAAACACAGAAACAGCTCTTCTCTTTGGAAACAACTCCTTGAAAAATTGTCTTAGGCCTGGTGGGTGTGCCAGTGATCCTTTTAGGTTTCGACCTTGGTGGAGAGAATTTCCAGTCGGTCTCTCCTCTCTGGAAGGAAGTTTCACATACTCTGATGGGTGGAGACTTAGGCTGTGTCTCCCTGGGGTCCTGGTCGATTCCTTGTGTCAACTACTTGGGAGGTCAGGCGGCCCCACTGTCCTGTGGTAGGGGGAGGGCTCCATTCTTCCCCTCCTCCGCTCCCGTTCCTGGCGATCCCAGTCCGTTCCGGGTTGACATTGACACTCTCTGTTGGCAGGCAGACTTCGGGCATCTCCTAGCGGCCACTGTTACTCTAAAAACCGAGGCCTCACGGAGGAAGAACGCGCTCTGAAAACGGAGGCCTCATGGAGGAAGAACGCTCAGGCAGCCTGGGCACAGCCCGAGGCAACTGTGTCTTGTCCTCTGCACCCGTCCCCACCCCCGCCCCAACCACCCTCGCCAGGTTCCTCCCTCCCCTGTTGCCTAGGGAATCGCCATTCCGACCACTGAGTCTCATTGTTCTTTGATCAGATAAAAAGAATATCCTCCTAAATGAAAAGATAGGCTAAACTTTGTTTTGCTGGAGATTGGATTGATTTTTATCCACTCAACCTGAGAGTTACAGTGTACTATGTAGATTGACTGTTTCTGGTAAAGCCAGTTTAGTTTTCATCAGTTTTTAGAATGTGAGAAATCATATTTTATTCTGTCATTTTATCCTTTTTTTTTTTTTCAAGACAAAGTTTCGCTGTTGATACCCAGAGTGGAGTGCAATGGCGCGATCTCAGCTCACTGCAACCTCCGCCTTCTGGGCTCAAGCAATTCTCCTGCCTCACCCTCCCGATTCGCTGAGATTACAGGCATGCGCCACCAAGCCCAGCTAATTTTTGTAGTTTTAGTAGAGACGGGGTTTCACCTCACTGACCATAATGGTCTCGATCTCTTGACATCGTGATCCACACGCCTCGGCCTCCCAAAGTGCTGGGATTATAGGCGTGAGCAACCTTGCCTGGCCTCAGTTTTTCTTCATAGCGTTTTCCTAAATTTTTACTTTTGCAACCTGACTAATAAGTATTCCTGAGTGCGTTGGCTATTTTTGCCATAGAGAACAAATTTAATCCTCTGGTTATATTACTGTGTGGGTTTTTTCCCTTTAAATTAATTTTTATCTCAAAGGGCCCTTTCTCTGACTTTTTCCTAACTCTTTAAGTTATATTATGCAGTTGAAAAATCCATGGGACAAGCCTCATAACACGTCATATGTTATTGGAAGTACTAAAGAAAATGGACCTGAGAAACCTAGCCCTACCTCAAGTTCATGTCATTTTTGTCATTTGTTTGGCTTTCCAGTTTTTAATACACAAAATAGCAGTAACAACACCCAGTAACAAATACAGGATAATTGTAAGAATCATAAATCACTTTGATAAGGATCTTCTGTTCAGTATGCATTTCTGAATGTTTAGTCATAGGAAGATAGTGCTAGGTATTATTTCAGCTGTCTGGTGTGGACATATTATTATCTAAAGTAATTCTTGTCTTGATGTGAAATAAAAGTGCTTTTACATCAAAGGAAAGTTCCACGCAATTATATAACCATTGCTATTTTAGGAATATTATCAGGGTATCAGTAATATTAATAAAAGAATTAGAAATCTTAAGCCACTTTCTTTTTGGAAAGTTTTAAATAAATAAATAGGCCAGGCGAGGTGGCTCAAACCTACGTGGGAGGTTGTGGCGGGTGGATCAGGGGTCAGAAGTTCGAGAACAGCCTGGTCATCATAGTGAAACCCATTTTGCGCTGCTGCTAAGCCGGCATTCTGTCTAGCGTCCCAATTTTAATGTAGGTGCTGCCGGAGCGAGCACACGCCCAAACCGTGTTAGCTTTCTTTTGTTTTTCCGATTTGTTGTATTTTATAGGGAGCGGTCTACGCTGTCTTTTGAGACCGGTCTCGAACCTGTGACCTCAAGATCCGCCCCCCTCAGCATTTTAAGTGCTGGGATTACAGGCTTGAGCAGCCGAGCCCAAACCAAATTGTGTGTTCGTTCTCAAGACTTGATTTCACCAAGTTGGTCGGCGGGTCTCGAACCCGCAACTTCTCGTGAACCACCTGGCTTGGTTTTCGAGGTGCCTGCCTGGACGACAAACTCCCGTGAGTCGTGTGCTCGGCCGCCCGACTTTATTGTTAAAAAGAAACCAGAGAGATTGTGCGGGGCTCTGTGACTCACGCCAGCAATCTTACCACTTTGGGGGGCCCAGGTGGGCGGGTCACCTGAGGTCACGAGTTCGAGGTCACCCTTGGCATCCCGGTGAAGAAACGCCTCACAGAAACAATATGAAAAGAAAAAAGGAAAGTAATCATACAGGTGAGTGTGCGCAACTGTAACATGACGAGGTGCTGAGTGACTCCACCCCGCCCCAACCACCCTCGCCAGGTTCCTCCCTCCCCTGTTGCCTAGGGAATCGCCATTCCGACCACTGAGTCTCATTGTTCTTTGATCAGATAAAAAGAATATCCTCCTAAATGAAAAGATAGGCTAAACTTTGTTTTGCTGGAGATTGGATTGATTTTTATCCACTCAACCTGAGAGTTACAGTGTACTATGTAGATTGACTGTTTCTGGTAAAGCCAGTTTAGTTTTCATCAGTTTTTAGAATGTGAGAAATCATATTTTATTCTGTCATTTTATCCTTTTTTTTTTTTTCAAGACAAAGTTTCGCTGTTGATACCCAGAGTGGAGTGCAATGGCGCGATCTCAGCTCACTGCAACCTCCGCCTTCTGGGCTCAAGCAATTCTCCTGCCTCACCCTCCCGATTCGCTGAGATTACAGGCATGCGCCACCAAGCCCAGCTAATTTTTGTAGTTTTAGTAGAGACGGGGTTTCACCTCACTGACCATAATGGTCTCGATCTCTTGACATCGTGATCCACACGCCTCGGCCTCCCAAAGTGCTGGGATTATAGGCGTGAGCAACCTTGCCTGGCCTCAGTTTTTCTTCATAGCGTTTTCCTAAATTTTTACTTTTGCAACCTGACTAATAAGTATTCCTGAGTGCGTTGGCTATTTTTGCCATAGAGAACAAATTTAATCCTCTGGTTATATTACTGTGTGGGTTTTTTCCCTTTAAATTAATTTTTATCTCAAAGGGCCCTTTCTCTGACTTTTTCCTAACTCTTTAAGTTATATTATGCAGTTGAAAAATCCATGGGACAAGCCTCATAACACGTCATATGTTATTGGAAGTACTAAAGAAAATGGACCTGAGAAACCTAGCCCTACCTCAAGTTCATGTCATTTTTGTCATTTGTTTGGCTTTCCAGTTTTTAATACACAAAATAGCAGTAACAACACCCAGTAACAAATACAGGATAATTGTAAGAATCATAAATCACTTTGATAAGGATCTTCTGTTCAGTATGCATTTCTGAATGTTTAGTCATAGGAAGATAGTGCTAGGTATTATTTCAGCTGTCTGGTGTGGACATATTATTATCTAAAGTAATTCTTGTCTTGATGTGAAATAAAAGTGCTTTTACATCAAAGGAAAGTTCCACAATTATATAACCATTGCTATTTTAGGAATATTATCAGGGTATCAGTAATATTAATAAAAGAATTAGAAATCTTAAGCCACTTTCTTTTTGGAAAGTTTTAAATAAATAAATAAATAAATAGGCCAGGCGAGGTGGCTCAAACCTACGTGGGAGGTTGTGGCGGGTGGATCAGGGGTCAGAAGTTCGAGAACAGCCTGGTCATCATAGTGAAACCCTTGCCTCTACTAGAAATACAGAAAAGTTAGTCACCGTGCTAGTCCGCCCGACTTTATTGTTAAAAAGAAATCAGAGAGATTGTGCCGGGCTCTGTGACTCACGCCAGCAATCTTAGCACTTTGGGAGGCTGAGGTGGGCGGGTCACCTGTGGTCACGAGTTCGAGGTCAGCCGGACATCCCGGTGAAAAACGCCTCATAGAGTAAGAAGAAATAAAAAAAAGTAATCATACAGGTGAGTGTGCGCAACTGTAACATGACGAGGTGCTGAGTGACTCCACTTCCCGCCTCACCTTTCTTTAGGACATCCTGTTTGTCTCTTCTCACCCAGGCTGGAGTACAACATTGCGATTTTAGTTATTGCAACACCTGCGTATTAAGTTCAAGCGATTTTCCTGCATTGCCCTTCAAGTAGCTGGCGTTGCAGCTGTCCGCATTTCCACGTCCAGCTAACTTGCAATTTTTATTTTTGGTACCTCAAATCTGTCTTTATTTGATTTTCACAAGAAAGCCACAAGGAAAACAATATAATTACGGAACGCAGCTCCCCTCTGCTTGTCATTTTTGCGCTGCTGCTAAGCCGGCATTCTGTCTAGCGTCCCAATTTTAATGTAGGTGCTGCCGGAGCGAGCACACGCCCAAACCGTGTTAGCTTTCTTTTGTTTTTCCGATTTGTTGTATTTTATAGGGAGCGGTCTACGCTGTCTTTTGAGACCGGTCTCGAACCTGTGACCTCAAGATCCGCCCCCCTCAGCATTTTAAGTGCTGGGATTACAGGCTTGAGCAGCCGAGCCCAAACCAAATTGTGTGTTCGTTCTCAAGACTTGATTTCACCAAGTTGGTCGGCGAGTCTCGAACCCGCAACTTCTCGTGAACCACCTGGCTTGGTTTTCGAGGTGCCTGCCTGGACGACAAACTCCCGTGAGTCGTGTGCTCGGCCGCCCGACTTTATTGTTAAAAAGAAACCAGAGAGATTGTGCGGGGCTCTGTGACTCACGCCAGCAATCTTAGCACTTTGGGAGGCTGAGGTGGGCGGGTCACCTGTGGTCACGAGTTCGAGGTCAGCCGGACATCCCGGTGAAAAAACGCCTCATAGAGTAAGAAGAAATAAAAAAAAAAGTAATCATACACATAAGTGTGTGCAACTGTAACACAACGAGTTGCCGGGTGACTCCACCCCCCGTCCCGCTTTTATGTATGACATCCTGTTACCCTCTTCTCATTCAGGCTGGAGGGAAACCTTGCGATTGTTGCTTATGGCAACACCTGCCTTTTGGTTTCAACCGATTGTCCTGCAATGCCCTTCAAGTAGCTGCCGTCGCCAAGTTTCTGCACCTTTATATCCAGCTAACTTTCTATATTTACCTTGTGTACCTCAAATCTGTCTTTATTTGATTTTCACAAAAAGCCACAAGGAAAACCATATAATTACGGAACGCAGCACCCTCTGCTTGTCACTTTTGCGCTGCAGCTAAGCCGGCATTCCGTCTAGCATCCCAATTTCAATGTAGGTGCTGCCGATGCGAGCACAGGCTGAACCCGCCTCAGCTTTTTCTGCTTTTTAATTTCTGTATGGAGCGGTCTGCGCTTTCTTTCTAGACCAGTCTCGAACCTGTGACCTCACGATTGGCCCGCTTCAGCATTCCAACTGCTGTGATTACAGGCTTGAGCAACCCAGCCCAAAACAAATTGTGTTTCTGTTTTCAAGACTGGGTTTCCACATGTTGGTCGGGCGGTTCTCGACCATCTAGGCGCCTGGATGACGGGCTCCCCTAAGTCACCGAGCTTGTCCGTTTGACTTTAGTGTTCAAAAGAAATCAGAGAGGTTGTGCCGGGCACTGTGTCTCACGCCAGGAATCTTAGCATTTTGGGAGGCCGAGTTGGGCGGGTCACCTGAGGTCACGAGTTCGAGGTCAGCCTGGGCATCCCGGTGAATAAAACGCCTCACAATAAAAAGAAGAAAAGCAATAAATAAATAAATTCAATCATACCGATAAGTGTGTGCAGCTGTTACAAAACGAGGTGCTGAGTGACTCCACCCACCGCCCCCCCTTACTTCATGACATACTGTGTCTCTCTTCTCACCCAGGCTGGAGTGCAACATTGCGAATTTTGCTTATTGCAACACCTGCTTTTTCAGTTCAAGCGATTTTCCTGCATTGCCCTTCAAGTAGCTACCGTTGCAGGTGTCCGCATTTCCACGTCTGGCTAACTTCCTATTTTTTTATATACCTCTAATCTGTCTTTATTTGATTTCCAAAAAATACCAGAAGAGAAACAATATAATTTCGAATGCTACAACACGTTGTTTGTCGTTTTTGCGCTGAGGCCAAGCCTTCCTTCGGTCTAGCGTCCCAATTTTAATATAGGTGCTGCCGATGCGAGCACAGGCTGAACCCGCCTCAGCTTTTTTCTGCTTTTTTAATTTCTGTAAGGAGCGGGCTGCGCTTTCTTTCGAGACCAGTCTCGAATCTGTGACCTCACGATCGGCCCACCTCAGCATTCCACCTGCTGTGATTACAGGCTTGAGCAACCCAGCCCAAAACAAATTGTGTTTCTGTTTTCAAGACTGGGTTACACCATGTTGGTCAGGCGGGTCTCGAACCCACAACTTCTCGTTCTCCACCCGCCTTGGTTTTCGAGGAGCCTGGATGAAAGTCTCCCGTGAGTCACCGTGCTCGCCCGCCCGACTTTATTGTTAAAAGAAACCAGAGAGATTGTGCGGGGCTCTGTGACTCACGCCAGCAATCTTACCACTTTGGGGGCCCAGGTGGGCGGGTCACCTGAGGTCACGAGTTCGAGGTCAGCCTGGGCATCCCGGTGAAAAAAACGCCTCACAATAAAAAGAAAAGCAAAATAAATAAATAAATAATTAAATAAATAAATATTCAATCATACCGATAAGTGTGTGCAGCTGTTACAAAACGAGGTGCTGAGTGACTCCACCCCGTCCCGCTTTTATGTATGACATCCTGTTACCCTCTTCTCATTCAGGCTGGAGGAAACCTTGCGAATTTTGCTTATTGCAACACCTGCTTTTTCAGTTCAAGCGATTTTCCTGCATTGCCCTTCAAGTAGCTACCGTTGCAGGTGTCCGCATTTCCACGTCTGGCTAACTTCCTATTTTTTTATATACCTCTAATCTGTCTTTATTTGATTTCCAAAAAATACCAGAAGAGAAACAATATAATTTCGAATGCTACAACACGTTGTTTGTCGTTTTTGCGCTGAGGCCAAGCCTTCCTTCGGTCTAGCGTCCCAATTTTAATATAGGTGCTGCCGATGCGAGCACAGGCTGAACCCGCCTCAGCTTTTTTCTGCTTTTTTAATTTCTGTAAGGAGCGGGCTGCGCTTTCTTTGGAGACCAGTCTCGAATCTGTGACCTCACGATCGGCCCACCTCAGCATTCCACCTGCTGTGATTACAGGCTTGAGCAGCCCAGCCCAAACCCAATTCTGTTTTCGTTTTCAAGAGTGGGTTACACCATGTTGGTCAGGCGGGTCTCGAACCCACAACTTCTCGTTCTCCACCCGCCTTGGTATTCGAGGAGCCTGCATGAAAGTCTCCGGTGAGTCACCGTGCTCGCCCGCCCGACTTTATTGTTAAAAAGAAATCAGAGAGATTGTGTTGGGCGCTGTGACTCACGCCAGCAATCTTACCACTTTGGGGGGCCCAGGTGGGCGGGTCACCTGAGGTCACGAGTTCGAGGTCACCCTTGGCATTCCGGTGAAGGAACGCCTCACAAAAACAAGAAGCAAAGAAAAAAGAAGAGTAATCATACAGGCGAGTGTGCGCAACCGTAACGTGACGAGGTGCTGAGTGACTCCACCCCTCGCCCCGCCTTTCTTTATGACATACTGTTTTTCTCTTCTCACCCGGGCTGGAGTACATCATGATGATTTTAGTTATTGCAGCACCTGCGTTTTGGGTTGAAGCGATTTTCCTGCATTGCCTTCAAGTAGCTGGCGTTGCAGGTGTCCGCAAATTTATATCCATTTACCATTGTATTTTTGTCTTGTGTACCTCAAATCTGTCTTTCTTTGATTTACATGAATAAATAAATAAATTCAATCATACCGATAAGTGTGTGCAGCTGTTACAAAACGAGGTGCTGAGTGACTCCACCCCTCGCCCCGCCTTTCTTTATGACATACTGTTTTTCTCTTCTCACCCGGGCTGGAGTACATCATGATGATTTTAGTTATCGCAGCACCTGCGTTTTGGGTTGAAGCGATTTTCCTGCATTGCCTTCAAGTAGCTGGCGTTGCAGGTGTCCGCAAATTTATATCCATTTACCATTGTATTTTTGTCTTGTGTACCTCAAATCGGTCTTTATTTGATTTTCACAAAAAAAGCCACAAGGAAAACCATATAATTACGGAACGCAGCACCCCTCTGCTTGTCACTTTTGCGCTGCAGCTAAGCCGGCATTCCGTCTAGCATCCCAATTTCAATGTAGGTGCTGCCGAAGCGAGCACACGCCGAAACCGTGTTAGCTATCTTTTCTTTTTCTGATTTTTTTGTATTTTATAGGGAGCGGGCTGCGCTGTCTTTCGAGACCGGTCTCGAACCTGTGACCTCACGATCCGCCCGCCTCAGCATTTTAAGTGCTGGGATTACGGGCTTGAGCAGCCCATCGCAAACCAAATCGTGCTTTCATTTTCAAGACTTGGTATCACCAAGTCGGTCGGCGGGTCTCGAAACCACAACTTCTCGTGAACCACCTGGCTTGATTTTCCAGGTGCCTGCCTGGACGATAAACTCCCGTGAGTCGTGTGCTCGGCCGCACGATTTTATGGTTAAAAAGAAACCAGAGAGATTGTGCGGGGCGCTGTGACTCACGCCAGCAATCTTAGCACTTTGGGAGGCCGAGGCGGGCGGGTCACCTGAGGTCACGAGTTCGAGGTCAGCCCGGTCATCCCGGTGACAAAACGCCTCAGAGTAAGAAGAAATGAAAAAAGAATAGTAATCATACACATCAGTGTGTGCAACTGTAACACAAAAAGGTGCCGGGTGACTCCACCCCCAGCCTGGCTTTTATGCAGGACATCCTGTTACCCTCTTCTCATTCAGGCTGGAGGGCAACATTGCGATTGTTGCTTATGGCAACACCTGCCTTTTGTTTTCAACCATTGTCCTGCAATGCTCTTCAAGTAGCTGGGGTTGCAAGTGTCCGCAAATTTATATCCATTTACCATTGTATTTTTGTCTTGTGTACCTCAAATCTGTCTTTCTTTGATTTACATGAATAAATAAATAAATTCAATCATACCGATAAGTGTGTGCAGCTGTTACAAAACGAGGTGCCGAGTGACTCCACCCCAGCCTGGCTTTTATGCAGGACATCCTGTTACCCTCTTCTCATTCAGGCTGGAGGGCAACATTGCGATTGTTGCTTATGGCAACACCTGCCTTTTGTTTTCAACCATTGTCCTGCAATGCTCTTCAAGTAGCTGGGGTTGCAAGTGTCCGCAAATTTATATCCATTTACCATTGTATTTTTGTCTTGTGTACCTCAAATCTGTCTTTCTTTGATTTACATGAATAAATAAATAAATTCAATCATACCGATAAGTGTGTGCAGCTGTTACAAAACGAGGTGCCGAGTGACTCCACCCCAGCCTGGCTTTTATGCAGGACATCCTGTTACCCTCTTCTCATTCAGGCTGGAGGGCAACATTGCGATTGTTGCTTATGGCAACACCTGCCTTTTGTTTTCAACCATTGTCCTGCAATGCTCTTCAAGTAGCTGGGGTTGCAAGTGTCCGCAAATTTATATCCATTTACCATTGTATTTTTGTCTTGTGTACCTCAAATCTGTCTTTATTTGATTTCCACAAAATACCACAAGAGAAACAATATAATTTCGAATGCCACAACATGTTGCTTGTCATTTCTGCGCTGAGGCCAAGCCGGCATTCTGTGCAGCGTACCAATTTTAATGGAGGTGCTGCCGAAGGAGCACACGCTGAACCCGCCTCAGCTTTTTCTGTTTTCTGTTTTCTGTAAGGAGCGGGCTGCGCTTTCTTCGAGACCAGTCTCGAATCTGTGACCTCACGACTGGCCCACCTTAGCATTCCAACTCCTGTGATTACAGGCTTGAGCAGCCCATCGCAAACCAAATCGTGCTTTCATTTTCAAGACTTGGTATCACCAAGTCGGTCGGCGGGTCTCGAAACCACAACTTCTCGTGAACCACCTGGCTTGATTTTCCAGGTGCCTGCCTGGACGATAAACTCCGTGAGTCGTGTGCTCGGCCGCACGATTTTATGGTTAAAAGAAACCAGAGAGATTGTGCCGGGCGCTGTGTCTCACGCAAGCAATCTTAGCAGTCTGGGAGGCCGAGGTGGGCGGGTCACCTGAGGTCACGAGTTCGAGGTCAGCCTGGGCATCCCGGTGGAAAAAAAAACGCCTCACAATAAAAAGAAGAGCTATAAATAAATAAATAAATAAATAAATAAATAAATTCAATCATACCGATAAGTGTGTGCAGCTGTTACAAAACGAGGTGCCGAGTGACTCCACCCACCGCCCCGCCTTACTTCATGACATACTGTCTCTCTCTTCTCACCCAGGCTGGAGTGCAACATTGCGAATTTTGCTTATTGCAACACCCGCTTTTTGGGTTCAAGCGATTTTCCTGCATTGCCCTTCAAGAAGCTGGTGTTGCAGGTGTCCGCATTTCCACGTCCGGCTAACTTCCTATTTTTATTTTTTGTACCTCTAATCTGTCTTTATTTGATTTCCACAAAATACCACAAGAGAAACAATATAATTTCGAATGCCACAACATGTTGCTTGTCATTTCTGCGCTGAGGCCAAGCCTTCCTTCGGTCTAGCGTCCCAATTTTAATGTAGGTGCTGCCGATGCGAGCACACGCTGAACCCGCCTCAGCTTTTTTCTGTTTTTCTGTTTTCTGTAAGGAGCGGGCTGCGCTTTCTTTCGAGACCAGTCTCGAATCTGTGACCTCACGACTGGCCCACCTTAGCATTCCAACTCCTGTGATTACAGGCTTGAGCAGCCCAGCCCAAACCCAATTGTGTTTTCGTTTTCAAGACTGGGTTACACCATGTTGGTCGGGCGGGTAGCGAACCTACAATTTCTCGTTATCCGCCCGCCTTGGTTTTCGAGGAGCCTGGATGAAAGTCTCCTGTGAGTCACCGTGCTGGCCCGACCGACTTTATTTTTAAAAAGAAATCAGAGGGATTGTGTTGGGCACTGTGACTCACGCCAGCAATCTTACCACTTTGGGGGGCCCAGGTGGGCGGGTCACCTGAGGTCACGAGTTCGAGGTCATCCTTGGCATCCCGGTGAAGAAACGCCTCACAAAAACAAGAAGCAAAGAAAAAAGAAGAGTAATCATACAGGCGAGTGGGCGCAACCGTCACGTGACGAGGTGCTGAGTGACTCCACCCCCCGCCCCGCCTTTCTTTATGACATACTGTTTTTCTCTTCTCACCCGGGCTGGAGTGCAACATGTCGATTTTAGTTATTGCAACACCTGTGTTTTGGGTTCAAGCGATTTTTTTTGCATTGCCCTTCAAGTAGCTGGCGTTGCAGGTGTCCGCATTTCCACGTCCAGCTAACTTCCAATTTTTATTTTCGGTACCTCAAATCGGTCTTTATTTGATTTTCACAAAAAAAGCCACAAGGAAAACCATATAATTACGGAACGCAACGCACCTCTGCTTGTCACTTTTGCGCTGCGGCTAAGCCGGCATTCCGTCTAGCATCCCAATTTCAATGCAGGTGCTGCCGAAGCGAGCACACGCCGAAACCGTGTTAGCTTTCTTTTGTTTTTCTGATTTGTTGTATTTTATAGGGAGCGGGCTGGGCTGTCTTTCGAGACCGGTCTCGAACCTGTGACCTCACGATCCGCCCGCCTCAGGATTTTAAGTGCTGGGATTACAGGCTTGAGCAGCCCAGCCCAAACCAAATCGTGCTTTCGTTTTCAAGACTTGGTTTCACCAAGTCGGTCGGCGGGTCTGGAACCCGCAACTTCTCGTGAACCACCTGGCTTGGTTTTCGAGGTGCCTGCCTGGATGATAAACTCCCGTGAGTCGTGTGCTCGGCCGCCCGACTTTATTGTTAAAAACCAGAGAGATTTTGCCGGACGCTGTGACTCACGCCAGCAATCTTCGCACTTTGGGAGGCCGAGGTGGGCGGGTCACCTGTGGTCACGAGTTCGAGGTCAGCCTGGGCATCCCGGTGAAGAAACGCCTCACAATAAAAAGAAGAGCTATAAATAAATAAATTCAATCATACCGATAAGTGTGTGCAGCTGTTACAAAACGAGGTGCCGAGTGACTCCACCCACCGCCCGCCTTACTTCATGACATACTGTCTCTCTTCTCACCCGGGCTGGAGTGCAACATGTCGATTTTAGTTATTGCAACACCTGTGTTTTGGGTTCAAGCGATTTTCCTGCATTGCCCTTCAAGTAGCTGGGGTTGCAAGTGTCCGCAAATTTATATCCATTTACCATTGTATTTTTGTCTTGTGTACCTCAAATCTGTCTTTCTTTGATTTACATGAATAAATAAATAAATTCAATCATACCGATAAGTGTGTGCAGCTGTTACAAAACGAGGTGCCGAGTGACTCCACCCACCGCCCGCCTTACTTCATGACATACTGTCTCTCTTCTCACCCAGGCTGGAGTGCAACATTGCGAATTTTGCTTATTGCAACACCTGTGTTTTGGGTTCAAGCGATTTTCCTGCAATGCCCTTCAAGTAGCTGGCGTTGCAGGTGTCCGCATTTCCACGTCCAGCTAACTTCCAATTTTTATTTTCGGTACCTCAAATCGGTCTTTATTTGATTTCCACAAAATACCACAAGAGAAACAATATAATTTCGAATGCCACAACATGTTGCTTGTCATTTCTGCGCTGAGGCCAAGCCGGCATTCTGTGCAGCGTCCCAATTTTAATGTAGGTGCTGCGAGCGAGCACACGCTGAACCCGCCTCAGCTTTTTCTGTTTTCTGTTTTCTGTAAGGAGCGGGCTGCGCTTTCTTTTGAGACCAGTCTCGAAACTGTGACCTCACGATCCGCCCGCCTCAGGATTTTAAGTGCTGGGATTACAGGCTTGAGCAGCACAGCCCAAACCGAATTGTGTTTTTGTTTTCAAGACTGGGTTACACCATGTTGGTCGGGCGGGTAGCGAACCTACAATTTCTCGTTATCCGCCCGCCTTGGTTTTCGAGGTGCCTGCCTGGATGATAAACTCCGTGAGTCGTGTGCTCGGCCGCCCGACTTTATTGTTAAAAACCAGAGAGATTTTGCCGGACGCTGTGACTCACGCCAGCAATCATAGCACTTTGGGAGGCCGAGGTGGGCGGGTCACCTGTGGTCACGAGTTCGAGGTCATCCTTGGCATCCCGGTGAAGAAACGCCTCACAAAAACAAGAAGCAAAGAAAAAGAAGAGTAATCATACAGGCGAGTGGGCGCAACCGTCACGTGACGAGGTGCTGAGTGACTCCACCCCGCCCGCCTTTCTTTATGACATACTGTTTTTCTTCTCACCCGGCTGGAGTGCAACATGTCGATTTTAGTTATTGCAACACCTGTGTTTTGGGTTCAAGCGATTTTTTGCATTGCCCTTCAAGTAGCTGGCGTTGCAGGTGTCCGCATTTCCACGTCCGGCTAACTTCCTATTTTTATTTTTGTACCTCTAATCTGTCTTTATTTGATTTCCACAAAATACCACAAGAGAAACAATATAATTTCGAATGCCACAACATGTTGCTTGTCATTTCTGCGCTGAGGCCAAGCCGGCATTCTGTGCAGCGTCCCAATTTTAATGTAGGTGCTGCCGAGCGAGCACACGCTGAACCCGCCTCAGCTTTTTCTGTTTTCTGTTTTCTGTAAGGAGCGGGCTGCGCTTTCTTTCGAGACCGGTCTCGAACCTGTGACCTCACGATCCGCCCGCCTCAGGATTTTAAGTGCTGGGATTACAGGCTTGAGCAGCCCAGCCCAAACCAAATCGTGCTTTCGTTTTCAAGACTTGGTTTCACCAAGTCGGTCGGCGGGTCTGGAACCCGCAACTTCTCGTGAACCACCTGGCTTGGTTTTCGAGGTGCCTGGATGAAAGTCTCCTGTGAGTCACCGTGCTGGCCCGCCCGACTTTATTGTTAAAAAAAAAACAGAGAGATTTTGCCGGACGCTGTGACTCACGCCAGCAATCTTCGCACTTTGGGAGGCCGAGGTGGGCGGGTCACCTGTGGTCACGAGTTCGAGGTCAGCCCGGTCATCCCGGTGAAAAAACGCCTCATAGAGTAAGAAGAAATGAAAAAAGAAAAGTAATCATAAACATGAGTGTGTGCAACTGTAACACAAAGAGGTGCCGGGTGACTCCACCCCCCGCCTCGCTTTTATGTAGGACATCCCGTTACCCTCTTCTCATTCAGGCTGGAGGGCAACATTGCCATTGTTGCTTATGGCAACACCTGCCTTTTGGTTTCAACCGATTGTGTTGCAATGCCCTTCAAGTAGCTGGCGTTGCAAGTGTCCGCACCTTTCTATCCAGCTAACTTTCTATTTTTATCTTGTCTACCTCAAATCTGTCTTTATTTGATTTACATTAAAAAAAAACACAACAAAACAAGAAAAACAAGATAATTACGAATGCTACGACACTTTGCTTGTCATTTTTCGGCTGAGGCCAAGCCGGCATTCTGTGCAGCGTCCCAATTTTAATGTAGGTGCTGCCGAAGCGAGCACACGCTGAACCCGTCTCAGCTTTTGTATGTTTTTCTTTTTTGTGTGTGTTCTGTAGGGTGCGGGCTGCGCTTTCTTTTGAGACCAGTCTCGAAACTGTGACCTCACGATTCGCCCGCCTCAGCATTCCAACTGCTGTGATTACAGGCTTGAGCAGCACAGCCCAAACCGAATTGTGTTTTTGTTTTCAAGACTGGGTTTCCCCATGTAGGTCTGGGGGGTCTCGACCATCTAGGCGCCTGGATGACAGGCTCCCCTGAGTCGCCGTTCTCGTCTGTTCGACTTTAGTGTTCAAAAGAAATCACAGAGATTGTGCCAGGCGCTGTGTCTCACGCCAGCAATCATAGCACTTTGGGAGGCCGAGGTGGGCGGGTCACTTGAGGTCACGAGTTCGTGGTCAGCCTGGGCATCCCGGTGAAAAAATCGCCTCACAATAAAAAGAAGAAAAGCAAAATATATAAATAAATAAATAAATTCAATCATACCGATAAGTGTGTGCAGCTGTTACAAAACCAGGTGCCGAGTGACTCCACCCACCGCCCGCCTTACTTTATGACATACTGTCTCTCTCTTCTCACCCTGGCTGGAGTGCAACATTGCGAATTTTGCTTATTGCAACACCTGCTTTTTGGCTTCAAGCCATTGTCCTGCAATGCCCTTCAAGTATCTGGGGTGCAGGTGTCAGAACCTCCACGTCCGGCAAACTTCTTATTTTTATTTTTGTACCTCAAATCTGTCTTTATTTGATTTCCACAAAATACCACAAGAGAAACGATATAATTACGAATGCATCAACACGTTGCTTGTCATTTTTGCGCTGAGGCCAAGGCTTCCTGCGGTCTAGCGTCCCAATTTTAATGTAGGTGCTGCCGATGCGAGCACACGCTGAACCCGCCTCAGCTTTTTTCTGTTTTTCTGTTTTTTTTTGTAAGGAGCAGGCTGCGCTCTTTTTCGAGACCAGTCTCGAATCTGTGACCTCACGATTGGCCCACCTCACCGTTCCAGCAGCTGTAATTACAGGCTTGAGCAGCCCAGCCCAGCCCAAACCAAATTGTGTTTCCGTTTTCAAGACTGGGTTACACCATGTTGGTCGGGCGGGTCTCGAACCCACAACTTCATGTTATCCGCCCACCTTGGTTTTCGAGGAGCCTGGATGAAAGTCTCCTGTGAGTCACCGTGCTCGTCTGCCCGACTTTATTGTTAAAAAGAAATCAGAGAGATTGTGTCGGGCGCTGTGACTCACGCCAGCAATCTTACCACTTTGGGGGGCCCAGGTGGGCGGGTCACCTGAGGTCACGAGTTCGAGGTCATTCTCGGCATCCCGGTGAGAAAACTCCTCACAAAAACAAGAAGAATAGAAAATAGAAAAGTAATCATACAGGTGAGTGTGGGCAACTGTAACATGACGAGGTGCTTCTAACTGCTGTGATTACAGACTTGAGCAGCCCAGTCGAAACCAAATTGTGTGTTTCGTTTTCAAGACTGGGTTTCCTTATGTTGGTTGGGTGAGTCTGGAACCGGCTACTTCTTGTTATCTGCCAGTTTTTGTTTTCTAGGCGCCTGTATGACAGGGTCCTCTGTGTCACCCTGCCCGGGCTGCCGTTTTTATTTTTAAACAAGAAATCAGAGAGATCGTGCCGGGCGCTTTGACTCCCGACAGAAATCTTAGCACTGTGGGGAGCCGAGAAGGGAGGATCACCTGAGGTCACGAGTTCGAGGTCAGCCTGATCATCCCGGTGTAAAAACACCTCACATTAAAAGGAGAAAACACAAAGAAAAGTAATCAAACAAATGAGTCTGTGCAATTGTAACAAAAAAAGGTACTGAGTGGCTTTACCTCCCGCCCCACCTTTCTTTATGAGGTACTGTTTTCCTCTTGTCACCCACGCTGGAGTGCAACTGTGTGATTGTTGCTTATTGCAACACCTGCATTTTGGGTTCAAGCGATTGTGCTGCTATGCCATTCATGTAGGTGGGGTTTCAGGTGTTTTAACCAGCATGTCCAGCTAATTTCCTATTTTGTTTAACCTCAAATCTGTCTTCATTTGATTTCCACAAATAAGCCACAAGGAAAAATAAATTCCAAAACGCTGCACCCCTTTGCTTGTCATTTTGGTGCTGCCTTTAAGACAGAATTCTGTGTAGCGTCCCAATTTTAATGTAGGTTCTGCCGAACCGAGCACATGCCATACCCGCCTCAGCTTTTATATGTTTTTCTGTTTATATGTTTCTTAT